>JADDOH010008588.1:0-20532 GCA_016648135.1 Agrypnia vestita | reverse complement strand
TGTTTGATGATACACAACTTCCTAAAACAATTATTTTTGCGCATTCATCTCATGGCAAACGAAGACAAGGTGGACCAAAGAAAATATTTAACATTCTAGGAGTGAATCTGAAACAGTTGCATAGTTCCTTATACCTGGAAACTGGTCCCCAAGGACTAGTTCCCTATATAACTATTTTCGATTCTAAAATCAGCCGTATATAGATTATTAAATTGCTGAAAGATTTCAATAATAATATATGGGTGTCTCATAGCTAGTAGCAAAGTGAGTCTTAAGTCATTCAATTTCGAATAGAAAATATTCTCTATACTTCGGGCGAAATGTTGTTTATCACTATAGCTGTCGAAATTTCATCCAAAGTGTAAACAATATTTTCTATTAAAAATTGAATGAAGACTCCTCAGAAGTCTTTGCTACTAGCTACTTGACATCCTGTACACATTTATATACTATATTTTTCATTGAATAAACAATACTTTTATTTTGAATACTTTACCTTTTTATGAAATTACTGTATATTTTATAGCTTTATCCATATTCAATGTACTGGGGGCGTGCAGTGGGAACAATAAGCATGACTATTTCCTAAATATATATTTTGAAAAGAAACCCAGATAAGAGATATGTATATGTCATAATATTACTATCACAATAATTAATATATTATTCAGATTTTAATATTTCATAATGTTCTACCAGATAAATATTTAATTTTGATTTATTTTTCCAATCATTTTGTTTAAATAAAAGTCACGCTTCTTGTCTCCACTGCACACCATTTATTTTGTCATCTCATCATCTTAGAACCTAGCAACTTAAACCACAAGAAAAGCAACAATTTTAATAATTCTCTCATGTTTCCAGGGTGAGCATTAAGGATTCTTCTGTTCTGAAGCTTGGCTCTGTCTGCCGAAGGGTATATAGAATTTTCTCACACGCATACTACCACCACAACAAGATATTCAATGAATTTGAAAATGAAGCATTCTTGTGCCACAGATTCACTCGTTTTGTGGAAAAGTATAAACTGATGTCTAACACAAATCTGATTGTTCCCATCCACCCCTCCAAGGAGTGCGAGGCTCCGGCGCAAGTGGAGACATGAAACGAGCCCCCGTCAAGTGTACCCACAACCAGTAAATAGACTATTATTGGTGGATGCATTTGGCGAGGTTTCAAAGCGTTGTAAAGAAATTGAGAAATAAGTTTGGAGCATTGGTCTGATATTTTTTAATATTTTTATCATTGCGTTCTCTGCGTATTTATGTGTGCTTGAAATTAACTTTTTTTATTATGTTCTTTTTAACAATTTATGACAAACTATCAAATCCTAGAACGGTACAAACATTTTTACAAAACAACATGGCGACTGTTAGTTGTATTCACTTTGGATACTACTATAAACAATTTAAACATTGCATATTGAATATTAAATTAATATTTAATAAATATGTAATAAGTACTGTAAAGAGTATTAAGCGTTTTGAGTCAGTTTTAAGAAGTAAATATGGTAAATATTATTACAAATTTTATAAAGCTTTGACACTACAAATACATCTTAAAGAAACTGTTGTACATATTACAATTACACTTTTAGCATTGGTTTCCAGAAATTAAACCGATTGATTCTACAGTTTATCTATATTTTAGAAACAAAAAACAAACTCAATGCAAATTAATTTAGCATATTGCTAAAATCAAAGTGTATTTCATTGTGTCGTGAGATATTTGGTAAATTAATTTATCATTGCATTTACGAATACATATAATCCATTAGTGTCTAAGATTTTTGTGATTTTGCCTTTAAAACAAAATATTATTTTATAATTGCCATTTGAATAAAATACAATTTTTTTAAATATGTAAATAACAGCAATAAAAAAGTAGTTTTTGAACAATAACTAATTAATATATAAGGATAAAATGTCAAAATTACAATAAATGCTTATTAAAATGAGATTTTCATATTATGAATTCTGCTGTGTAATAATTGGCTCTTAATCTTATTTTAACCTAAGCATGTTAGTTCATATAAATAAACTTCATTCTATTAATGCAGTTTTACTTGCTCACATTTTAACAGTTGATATTTGATTTGATGTGCAGATTTCCCGCCGAGCTGTGTAACTTGAAATACTTTGTATTCGCTAAAACCTCTATTCCAAAAATATATATTTTGTCTATTTTATGTACAGAAACAATTGTAATAGTACACAATCCCATAGGCATGATAAAGAATAATTTTGACAGACTGCGAATACTTATAAAAGAAAATGTGTGACAGTGTATAACTTCTGCGACACATATTTGAAATGTGAAGCCTTATTCCAATCTGTTTTATTTAAAACCTGGTTTATATCTAGTGTATGCCCATACTTACGAACACAATATTTATGAATTTCTGTATGTAATATCGGCTCATTTATGAAAATAACTTATGTGATTTATATGATAATACTTATTCAGTGTAATCCATTTATTTATATTGTTTTGTACATTTGATTTATTATATAAATGTCTCAGTTGGAAGAGACTTAAATGTACGATGCATAGTAAATTTTTAAGTTATGGCTGAAAAACTAGTGAATTTTCGGTGAATTGAGCATTTACTTTTTAATATAAAAACTTGAGCACTTAGATCACTATTTTCTTTAATGCGAGCCTTGCTGTAATCTACTAAAGATTAATCGCTCATTTATGTGAAATTAATCACACAAAACAGAGTGGACTTGAAATCTAAGTTCTTCTGTGTTATAGCAAAAATGTCATATTTTACGTGTATTCTCAAGCTAACATACAAACATCGCATTAGACACTCGAATAACCAAGTAAGTCTTTGTATGTAAAACTGACATTACCTTTAACGGTTTTGATTATCAGATTCATGAACCTTCCTTGTACCACATCCTTAAAGAAAACTTGATAATGTATAGAATAACCACTTTGTAAAGTGACTTCAACTTCATGCTGTATCAGCATCTTTCACATGGACATCACCCGTCATGTGTTTGTTCAGTTGAATTTTGTCATCACTTTTATAAGCCAGCACGCATGCTACTGCCACAAGTGGAGATAATAAAATTTATATTCTATGCCTTGTCTGTAATGGAATTTGCACATAATATGTGTTGATTCTAGATTGTATAAATGTGGTCAATATTACATTTCATTATTTTTAATAAGTTAGCTAGCGTACTATAAAAATAGTTTTTATTATCCTGATTTAGTGTTAACTTTGGAAAAATGTAAACTTCCCTCAACATGAATATAATGATAACCAAAGTTGTCAACAGTGTTTTAGCTTAGTAATGTGCATATTTGTTAGGAGGTCAATATATATGTATGATATGTATGATGGTTTGAATCAATAAAATGTTTGTAAAAATACTTCTTTCATCAAAGCGCCCAGAGAGAACATTGACAATTACATAACTTTTTTTTATTTAAGAAAAAATATATAATTTATTAATTAATGTATATATTTACATAATAAATATTTTATTTTTCCCCTGTAGTGATGTCTTTTTTACTTTTCGCATAACCAAACTTTTTCTTTCCTTTATTCCTTTCTGACTGCAATCCCATAGCCGTTATTTCATCCGCAGAAACTTTAGGCTTTGTTTTACGTTTAGCAGTCTTCTTTGCACCATTATTTGCTGTACATTTCCAGAATGTATTTTTGTTTTCAGCAGATTGATACCTACAATAAAACAAAATAAATGAGCCCATCAAACAATAATAATATTTGAATGTATGGATGAAATTCGTTAAAGAATTTAGAAGAATCATAAAGTTTCCTCACAAGCACAAGCTGTATACAAGATAATGCCTGATGCAACTGGAGTGTGATCAGTACGGCAGATGACTCCTGTGATTGATGTGCCAAGTTTTTGTCGTTTGCCAAATCTTGGAAAAATGCTATGAAATTAACATCAATACATTTTATCTATTAATTGAATTTAAGGAAGAATATGGGACAATCTATTTTCGTAAGCTTTACGGGAACTGGAATATCACATAAACTAATAAAGTTGGTTATTATATCTATGTGGATATCGATATATACTGTTATTACAATATAAAGCCTGTTAATTAGAATTATACAATATTAACCCTGTTAATTCGAAATTCGTCATAATTCAAAATTCTTAGAACACAAATCCCAAATTGTTATTTTCATTGTTCATTAACCCAGGTAAATTAAATAATTTTTAGACCCTTGCGCCATAAATCAATACCTTTCAAGTCACATAATTCTAATTTTTTTTAACAAGTCATAAAAAATAACAATGAGCTTGGTTTTTTGATCGCGCACACCTGTGTGAGGTGTTCTTTATGTATTTCGCGATAGACCTCGATTTAGAGATACGTGTTTACAGGTATAAACAACAAAACAATGTGCCTCATACGCACGACTTACACACACTAATACGATTGCCTTTCTTAAATGGAAAGAGGGATACCTCTTGAAACCTATCTTATCTATACACATTCTGTGCTATTCTGAAAATAGCAATATTGGGATGTCAGATCTTTATCCCAATCTTGACAGGCATGTATAACATTGTATTGCCTACGATTTCAATGTTTTAAATTTGACAGACTTGAAATTAATGAATTCGATCAATCAGAAAGCTCTAAAACATAAACAAATGTTAAGCTATTCACAAATACGAATAATGAGCTTTTTAATTGATTGTATTCATTAATTTCATACGTATCAAATATAAAATGTCAAAAAAACGGCGTCACAAGGTTATACGATAACTGTCAAGATACAGAAATATCAATATTGCTTAGATCAGAATATGGATGACAATGTTACGATCCCTAAGATTGGTGATTACTATGTGGGTCTTTTTCAGGTGGCTGCCTTAATATTGACGGATAGTTTTAGTTTAATTTCTCTCTAGTTTGATTCTTTTTTCTAATAACTGTGTTATTAAATGTTTAATTTTCTTTAGAAGATGTTATTGCTGACTTATTTATGGACTATTGCATTTATAATAACTGTGTTGTGTGTTGGTCTTAGTCGGGAAAAGGGCAGAATCAAAAGTTAAAACCGAGTAAAGATTGAAGAAGCCTTCCACAAATTCAAAGATAATTGTAAATATTTTCGATTACGGCCCCAAACATGACAGAATGGAAAAAATAATTTGATTTTTTTGTAAGTGAGAACAGCAAATACGTGAATATGGGGTACCCTAATTTTGAAAATGATAAAATTAACAGCTTTTTTCTTGAGTTTTATGATTCTTGGCAAATTTTTCAATCGCATCGTCCCTTAAATTTCGAATTACATAACAAGAATATACTTCATCGCATAAGAATAATCAGATCTCTCGAATATACACATCGATCGCTAGAATCCGAACGTGCCCTAAAGAAGCGTAGAGAATCAAGAGACCCAAGTTAAAATGGACAGATGGAGTGGAGGGCATTTTTGTATTCCTTGTTTATTTATAAAACAAACATCCTGATGTTGATTTGATAAAGAATATGATAAATATATGATTGAATAAGCATACTGATGTTGATTTGATAAAGAATCGCAATAGTATTACAATTCTTTATCAAACGTGTACATTCATGTACTGGTAGGAGAAAAACTGCAACTCATGTGAGTCTTCTGCGATCATTGGATTAAGTACTCACTTTAATAATACATATTTTACTTCTTCAATGAACGATTTATAACTTTGTGATGACATATTTAATAATTAAATAAAACACAAAAAATTAAATAAAATACCAAGGTATACACCACTAAATATTTGACTGGTGTATTTCGAAAACGATACGAGTCACATTTTTTCCAAAAATGAGTTAAGTATGCAAACATCTTCAGAATACCTAAATACACAAATCTGATATGAAAAAGTTTTATGATTGTATGTTTTTAAAGCATTTTAGAGCATTGCGAAAATGAATATATTTCGAAAACGTTACAAGTCCAGGACTCGTAACGTTTTCGAATTACATGCCGCATATGACAGCAGATTCTAAATAGCGACAGTGACAGTTGACAGTGTAAACGTGACGAAACTATTAATTTACGCCCAAAAAGATGATAGAAAGGAATATTACATTGTGAAAATTATAAATCTAAACCTATAAAAGAAATCTATGTTAAGAGGCTTACAGCATATAAACCATGTAAATAAGGAAATTCCACCCACATCCGTTGGCAAAGATTGCAAGTAGATACATGGTACAGGTGTATTTTGCTCTTGCTTTATAATATTAAATGAGAGATTAAATAACATGAAAATCGAGTATATATTCCAGAACAATACGAATATTTAAAAGAGATGGCAATGCAATCTCGAAATTTTACTGTGCAACGAGTAAAAAATGAAGAGATTATTGACTTCAAGAACTCTTGGCCTCATTTTTTTTTTAAAACCTCCCTTTCTGTAGAATCTTTAGGAAAAAACGTTTTTCGAGTATGTAAAATGTCCTTCAATATATCGCTTTTTTCAGTGTTTATATACGAATCTTCTAAGTCGTCGGGATATGTGCAATGTTCAATATTTATAGGAGGATTTGTCAACCACATATTATTTAAGAAAAGGCATTCTATCTACCTCCAGTATTCCCCACAGAATAAATAAGAAGAAAAAAGATGATATTCGAAAAGTCATCCAATACATACCATCAAAACATTTCATTCTTTACCATGAAATATTAAAATGGCCAACAAATGATGTTGAAGATGTAGAAATAGATTATTATTAAGTTTTATATGTAAATCTAAGAAGTAATCAGATCTATACGATTCTCATTGTCACTTGCATTTCATAAATATATATATTTTAACCTAATGATGTATTTTACTTCAATAGAAACTCATATAAAATTGTCACCCACTTCATGTATTTCGAAAACGTTACAAGTCCGCATAATAAAAAGTGAATTTAATCAAAATATATCACACTTGAAAAAGAATTTATATTTTCATTTGAATAAAAGAATTAATACCTACCATATAATATATATATATATATATATATAACATGAAAATTTTTCTTTATAAATTTAATTTTTCACTCTCCTGAACAATTACCAAAGTGTGACTCGTAACGTTTTCGAAATACACCATTCATTTCTTTTCTTTATTCAATACGAATAAACACCTCTACAAGTTTCGTGAATGAACTTCCCTTCCTCAGGAGGATACAAAGTATACTAAATTAAATGATCATTATATAGTTAACTAGCGGGGTTATAACTATTAAATAGGAGGGGAGGGGGGGAGGTTGTTTAGGTGGGTGGGAGGGAATTTACTCCGCCTACTCTCCACCCCACTAGTTAACTATATAATGATAATTTAATTTAGTATACTTTGTATCCTCCTGAGGAAGGGAACTTCGTACCCGAAACTTGTAGAAGTGTTTATTCATATTGAATAAAGAAAAGAAATATTTAGTGGTGTATACCAAGTCGTGTTTTATTTAATTAATAATATTTCATTTTACCTAATCATGTTTTATACTCACCCTGTTTCTGAGACATTTAATGGATCTAACGAAAGAAGAATATGAACAATTGGAACTTCTCTATTTACAACTAACTTTTCAAGACCATCAATTTTTGGCTCCCAAAATTCTTCACATCTGTAAAATAATAAAATATGATAAATTATTTCCTAATGAATATTTGACATTCACAAAATCGAATTCAATATATCGACGGCTCCTACGTATAATATCGTAACCCACAAATCGACGATTTTTAGTTTTTTGTGCATTTCATTTGTATTTAATTATATCTTTATTTCCAAGTAAGAAAAAAAAATATTTTGCAATAAATAACGTTTTTTTCGGAGGTATTTTATCGTATCTCAAACAATCACATATTTTTTTACGAAGTATACTATCGTATGTAACACTTACGATAATTTGCATTGGAAAATAACATAAGATAATTTTATCATATGTAACACTTACGATAACATACGTTGGAAAATAACATAAGATAATTATCGTATGTAACACTTACGATAATATGCGTGAGAAAATAACATAAGATAATTATCGTATGTAACACTTACGATAATATGTGTGAGAAAATAACATAAGAAAATTATCGTATGTAACACTTACGTTATTTTACGTCGCATCTTTTCTTAAGTAAAATGTTGTAAGTCATTTATACGATATTTTACGTCGCGTCTTTTCCGAAGCATACTATCGTATGTGCATTTCTACAAAAACCTTTAATAATTTCGACTTTTTTGTGATTACTTATGAAACTACAGTATAAAGTAAAATATTGAAATGAAATTTCAAAAAAATTGGGCAATATTTAGATTTATACCGGACGAAAATATGTTCAAATCCTTCTCCTGTAAAATTGATATTTCTGGGTTACGATATTATACGTAGGAGCCGTCAATATATATACAGGGTGTACCAAAGCTAGCAGCAGAAACTTGGCAGGTAGATTCCTGACTATTATGAGTCTAAATTGTTCAAGCAACCTTAGCCCAATATTAAATTGTTATGGAGATATGCAATATCTCCATAACAATTTAATGAAAATTAATGAATATATTTCTTACTTATTTTTTGCAAAAAGTTGAACTATTATTATGGCGATTATGAAAAATTCATTTGCTTTAATACAAGTCAAATAAAATGATAAAAACCTTGCAAAAATTGAAAAAAAATATTTTTTACAAGGTTTTTATCATTTTATTTGTATTGAAGCAAATGAATTTTTCATAATCGATGCAAGTTACTGTAATAATAGTTCAACTTTTTGCAAAAAATAAAATGCAAACTTTGATACTGCATATTTCCCTAACTATTCATATTAGGTCATGGTTGCGTGAACATTTTAGACTCATAACATAGGCAGGAATCTACCGGCCGAGTTTCTGCTGCTAGTTCTGGTACACGCAGTATGTTTTAAAAATTATTATTAATTAATTTATATGAATAATTTTTATAACTTTATTCTTATTGGCATCAGACTCCAATTCTTTTAGTTTTTGCAGCAATTTTGAGTCGATCGTGGTATTTTTTACGCGCTAAAGATACGGTTCCAATTTATAAACTTCGATTACTTTACAACGCTTACGACTTTTCATTTAAAAGACATTGCATGCAAACTTTGATACTGCATAATTCCATAACTATTGATATTAGGTAATGGTTGCTTGATCATTTTAGACATAATTAATTATCACTATATTGCTATATAGAATGATAGCTAATAGCAGATACTAATAACCACGCAGTGGTCATTACCGGATGCACAGCGGCCAGTTCAGCTGGTAGGCAATTGCAGGAACCAATGGCAGGCAGTATGGCTGCACAGCAGCTGCTGCAGCCGTTACGGGACTTAGCAGCAAGCTTAAGCTTAACTTAACTGCTAGTTGATAATAAGTGCAAACTCATAAAAAGAGGTATAGTCAATCTACTCACTTTCGATATGCTATCTTTGTTATTTGGTAAGGTATTTGACACTGTCTTTTCATTACTTCCGCACAAGAAATGGCCCTGGGGACTCCAGCACCACTGCCCGTCCAAACTACGGAACGACCACCATCCGCTACCACCCCCAAAGCATGGCGTAATAAATTAGGCAGCTTGCTGCCTCCGTTCACCTGTAGAAAATATAAAATATGAATGGGATTCGAGTGAACAGTTCTAAAATTTAAACTAATGATCAAATCCAATAACGTAATTTTACCTGCATCCATAAAAAGTCATTTGGGATGTTAGGAATTGGTATTTTGTCTCTTTCTAATGGTTCTTCAACATTTTTACCCTTTGTATAATTTTCCATAGTGCAGCAATTCTGAAATACATGGCAGAGTTCCATATCAAATTATTAAAACAATCACGAATTCCTCAAAAATAAGTAAGATAATGATTTCAGAAATAACTTAAATGTTTCTGATAATTTTTAGATAAATAAAATACTTATGTAAGATCACTTTTGAGTTCAATTTATAAATAACGTTACTGATAACTTTTCAAAATAAATTTTGATTATTTTTGTTTGTGTTTGATTTTTTAAAAAGATGTAAATATTACATCTATTCTTTTGTTGAAATTAAGCTTAGAAAATAAAATTTGTATCAATATTTTAAAAAAATATGAATTGTTATGTTTTGACTTCTGTGTACTTTTTGTTCATCATAAAATTGAAATTCTTTTACTCTAACGGCCATACCATGCTGTCAACTATAAAGGGCGACATGGCACGATTGGCCACAAAAGCCACAATCCTTTCCCAGAGTATCTTGTTTATTGAATAATTACAGCTTTTATAAAGAGCCGGGAAAAATGAACAATATCAGTATAAAAAATTCCAATATAAAAAAAAACTTTATCACCACCTATGAAGTTTAAAGAGGGATTAGGAAAAGAGGACAGTGAGGAGAAGAGAGGACACTTGCTCTAAGGAAAGGGCAGTACAAGATGGAAAAAGCCGAGTTCAGTTCTAGCGCGAGTCTAAATCCGATAGGTTTTGATAAACAAAACAGCTCCCAACGCGACACCCACTCCAGTATGAACAATCCAAAGCAATAACTATTGCATATTGTGAAACTTGAAGATTCAATTGGGGTGTAGGTTTTGAAATAGGAGTTCGAAGAGCAAGTAAATGTAAAAGCCAATCGAACCCTCGCCACAGAATATAGACCAAAATAGAATGGCAACTGTTATTTGCAAAGTGACATCTTGCGACTATGGGAGATATTATTATTTATTTATATATTTGTCCTTTTTTTCTTTATTTATTTCAATTAAATGAATGTTTAGACCGTATTCTGAAAATAGCAATATTGCTATTTCTGTATCTTGACAGTTATTGTATAACATTATAATGCTGTTAATTTTAACGTTTTAAGTTTGACAGGTTTGAAATTAACGAATTCAAATAATCAGATAAGCTCTAAAACGTAAACAAACGCTAGGTTATTCACATATTATGAATAACTTATTTTACTTTCGTTTATTTACGTTTTAGAGCTTTCTGATTGATTGAATTCATTAATTTCAAATCTGTCAAACTTAAAATGTCAAAATTAACTGCATTACAATGTTATAAAATAACTGTCAAGATACAGAAATAGCAATATTACAATTTTCAGAATACGGCTGTTTGTTTCTGAAAATGAAAATAAGGTTTAACAATAAAAGATGGTACATTTAATTAAAAATGTATTATCCGTCAATTCTATAATAAGAGTCAGAAAAAGAATTGGCAAAGAAAACTGACAATTATTTTTAAATTAGTCAATATTGTTACAGAATATTTTTTAAATTTTACACACTACCTTTCTGTAAAAGAAAAATCTCATGTTTAGAGCAGGAATATGTTTACATAATGAACATAATTTCAGATTAAAATACATGATTTTGTTTTAAAAACAATGTTCATATTTAAAATTCATTCAATTCAAAAACATAGAATTAATATTTTTTTAAATACCAAAACTCGCAAAGAAAATAAAAATTCAATATTATATATTTTGTAATTATTAATATTTTAGAAAATAAAATGTAAAATTGATCGGTAAATAATTTACACCACAAGCTACCATTTTAATAGGTAAAGGAAATCAATGATTTGTGATGATTATACAAAATAAGATTACACTTCGTATTCATGTGGTAGTTAATTTTCATTGCCTGTTAATAATATTACTAATATTATTTAAGTGATGTGATAAAAAAATGTAACATTCAAATAATATATTTTTTAGATTCAGAATGATTGTTTTAAGTACAAATATACAAAGGAAAAATTCAACGAATATTGATTTAAAAAAAACATTGCAATAAATTCCTACCCAATTCGATATAAAATATTTGGGAGCAATTATAAATCATAAACTAAACTTTACATTGAACACAAAATATGTAACAAAAAATAGCAAAATGAATTTCACCCTTGGAAAGAATCAGAAGATATCAAAACAGAATTGTGCAAAAATATATCATATAACGCAATAATTGTCCCCCGCATCAACTACTGCGGCAGTATACTATTTCTGGGTTGAAGAAGAATTGAAAAAATAACAATACTCGAAAAGAAAGCATTAAGAATTATACTAAAAATAAAAATAAATCAATTAAAGTGGTGCTAGAAAGTTTACCAATAATAGACAAATAATTAAATTTAATTCTATTTCTACTAGGGATGGGCGTTGAATGGACGGACTAGTTGAAATCAACCGTTGACGTTGCATCGACGCGTCGACCGTTTACGTTTATCGCATGGACTAGTTGAATTCGTAGACGGTGGACAGCGGACGCCGTGGTCGGTGGACGATTCGAGATTAAAGCAACGAGCGAGAGCAAGACAAAATGTCTCCGTTTATTTCTCTCTCATCTCTCGCTGTCGACTTGTAGATGCCATAGACGTCATAGACGGTCGACGGGTAATTTCATTTCAACTCTAAAGTACACTACCATAGAGTGCAGATCTGTGTACACAAACTATGACTAGAGATTTGAAATTTGAATACATGCGTAGCGCGAGATAGGCTTAATAAGCTATTATCTATTATTTTTTACTTGATTTTTTGTGATGTCACGTGCGACGATTCGGTGAATTCCCAATTTTACGCCGTATAAAATAAAACAATTCTGTTTAATTATTTTATTTTTTATTGAACTATTATTAATTAATAGGCCGGCTAGATATTTTTCTAAAATCAATATTTTATTCGATCGATCTCGACTTCTTATATATTTACCTGAAAAGGGATGCTAAAATTTAATTATTGTGTTATTTCCTTACTTTTCAACTTTAGCATATAAATGATAAACAAACTTGTAGGGAATAAAATTTTCTATACCTAACTATGGTCCTTATTCAGGAGTCCAACATTAATTATTGTATATGTAATATAATCTTGAATTTAGGTTTAATTAATTTTTATTATAAATTCCCTATTTTCAACTTTATAGATAAAAAAATAATCTATTATAATTTTGTTTACACCACTTTTTATTGGTTTTTTACATGTTTCGGGAACAATGTTCCTTTTCTCAAATTGAGCCTTAAACTAAAGTTGACAAATAATACAGATATATTTATTTATTAATAATGTCACCACAAAGTGAAAGTCTGACTTTGAAAGATGTATTCTTCAATAAATTTCTAGATAACATCTCAAATGTAAAGTATTTTTAAATTATGTATTTATTTATAAATTTATAGATAATAAATAAATGTAAAGGTTTTTATAATTTTATTTAACTTGTATTGAAACGAATGAATTTTTCGTAATCGATTTGAGTTAGTGTAGTGATAGTCCAACGTTTTACAAAAAATAATACTCATAATCAAGGCAGGAATATAGTCCTGCTAGGTTATTATTGTTTTACAAATAACCCTGTACACATGTAATAATGTGTATCTAATATATTTTTTTATACACACATTGCTTTGTACTTTATATTTTTAATTTTTATACTCATATTTTAATGCTTATACCCGATACTTTCACTGCTTATATATGTAGTTTATATTTATATTTTACTGCTTACACCTGATATTGTTGTGTATACCTACTTTTTTCTTTATTATATATAGAAAGAAGTATATAAAACAATATGTAAAAGCCTATAAACAAATAAATAATAAAATATTTCTTTTTACATATAAGCACAAGTAGCGGTTTTACTTTCCCCGAAACTATATTCCTTCGAACTTCTTTAAATTTTAAAAATTAACGTAATAAAAATAACCAACGGTTGTGCCGTCGAGCAGCGTCGCGTCAAACCGTAGACAGTTGACTATCGTCCCGATGTTTAGATAAACGTCTGCGACGTCCGCGTAACGAAGTTGGCGCGTCAACTAGTTGACAAATTCAACTAGTTGATCGTCTCGTCGATGGATGGACGTAGACGGTCTCGTTTCGTCGACGGTAAATACGTCGACGACCCATCCCTAATTTCTACTTATGTATAAAATTAATAATGGATACAACATCTTTGAAGTATTAAGAAAAAACAAACACAAACACTGCACTGCACAAGAGAAGATGAAAAGATTACATTAAAAAAAAATCACAAATTTTAATCATGCACAGTGCTAAATATAAAACTACTACTACAACGAAACTATACATAAAACTACCAGGGACATTAGAGATGTAAATAATATAACAACTTTAAGAGGAAACTAAAAAAATATGTGATACTTTAGTTAGAATAAAATTTTAAATAATTATATGTAATGCTGTATATATAAAGAAATATAAAATTATTATATTTCCTATTTAAAGAATAAATTTTTAAAATAATAAAAAAAGGTTAGGAATATCATCTAAATGATCAAAAGTGTGAAGATATGATAAACAGAGTACATTCTAATGGGTTGACAGTATTTTCAACGATTCTTACATACATATACATTACACATACATAATAATTATTCTGGATACACAACAAAAAAAGTATTCTTTTCAATTGTCATTTTACACTTCAATGTTCAGAATAATTATTTTCAATTAAATAAGCGTATACAAGAACAGATATCAATAAGACATCATTTACAATGCATTGCAAATAATATAACCGGTCAGTAAGATCAAGCGGTTTGAAACTAAAAAAGTAGAACAAATGATTTAATATTTTTTATGCTTATAGCGTTAAAAACCACACATATTTTTTTTAAACGTCTAATGATTTCGATACTGTATTATATCTTCATCAGGACGATCGGACAATAACTTCCATAAGTTTAATTTGTAAGGAAAAAAGGCAAACAGTGTTAATGATCGCAAAATTATACGGCTTTCTCAAAATTCACAAAGGAAACAGCCCCATCAGATCAGCAGTATCCCAATGTAATGCAATTCCCCAACATTCAAAATAACTTCAATCATTACAAAAATATTAAATAACTCCAACGTATTTAAACCAAAGTATACAATTAAAATTTCATGTAGTCAATACCTTAAAAGATATTGAATGAAAAGTTAGTATCATTTGATATTGCAAGATCATTCATTAATGTTCCCATTCAGGAAAGCAAAACACTAATTTTAGATATACTAAAAACACCAGATTTGTCGGAAGGTTCTAAATGATTTATCTCTTTTATAAAACCTTGTCTCAATCAAAATATAATAAAATAGTTATATTATGCTGTACCCATTGATAAACCTTATACGCAAATATAAGGTTTATCGATGGGTGCATGTGAGGCAATCCAAATCCTTGCAATATTCAAAAAATTCTAAAACAAATAATTGAAAATCAATTTGATAAAGAAATTTATAACATCTAACGCCGATATCTCAAAACTGCATTTTTCACTTAATACACTAAAGTACTCATGGTTCGATATTATTATGCACATTATTTTTACATTTCTAATAATATTTTACAAAGTCCACTGTCTGTGAAGCCTCTTTGTCGATGCTTACATCTGCATGGATTTTTAAGAATGCTGCTACAGACCGGTTAGGCAGCAACGCTTTCTTTCTTCTTCTTCTTGATTTTAACCTTAAAAATAATACAATCTGTTAAATTTGACAACGCTGGAAAATGACAGATGAGTGTGTCCATTTTTAACTAAATTTTATTAACAATTAAATTAAATTAATGGGTATTAACAATTAAATTAAATTAATGGGTATTAACAATTAAATTAAATTAACAAGTGTGGGAGAGTGTGTCCATCTTTAATTAAATTTTATTAACATAAACATACTTTAACTAAATTATTTATTTTGTAAATTTATTTATGAAATTAGTTTTATATAGTTTAATATTTATTTAGTTTAATATTTTAGTACTGTTATTTAAATTTATTTTATTCATGTTGTAAACATTTATTAATGTATGTATTGTGTATTAAAAAAAATACAACACAAGCAATCATTGTTTAAAAAATATTTAGTTATAGATTATAGTTGTATATTCTTACCCTCATCTCCTTTGCTGGAGCTGGGTTCTGAGGATTCCATTGAGATATTCATCCGTCACACCAATATTCATCTCCTTGGACTTGAATCTGTAGACATAATAATTTTACTTATCATTTACACATGTCAGTGGGAAGTTCTGTTCTTTCTAAAACCAGCAGTGAAATAATAATAACTCTTAATTAATAATTGTATGCATGTTATACAAAGATAATGATGTAATAATAATTAACCATAATTTTTTTTTGTATTTTAATCATACGGAAAACTTGGACAAATGAGTCAACAGTATTGAGATTTTATGGGAAACATAGCCTGTAAATTTATAGGAAACAAGATTTTGGAAGGGATAAAATAATACATAAAATCTAGAATTCGGTTAATTTTAAATTAGTAATCCTCTGTGACTACATTCAAAACAATTTTTTGGATATTGCTGCCTTCGCTTTTATACCCTATGTAAATTAGTTTTCCTTTGTAAAATAACTTTTTTTAATAAACTTTCAAACACAATTATAATAAAACATTCCAAATATAATTAATATAAATATAAAATACAATCACTCACGTGTATTTTCGGTTTCAGTATGACAGTTCAAAAGGACCATAAAATATTTCGTTTTTGTAGCAGATATCCTTTGTGAAATGTCAATATTCAGTTTCATATCGAAACAAACATATTATCAGAGGATGTCAATGTCGGAGGCGGTGACGTGGTAGCGGGATTGTAAAAAAATAAACAAGCAAAATCGCCACAAAATAAAGACATATTTGATATTTTGAAAAATTAAAATGGCGTCGCAAATTGTGAACCACAGAATATTTGTGAACAGTGTAACCAATATGAACATTTTGCGAAACCAACATTAATACCACTACAATAATTGTTAAAATAGTTGGCAAGGGTAGGTAAGTACTGACACCAAATTAGAACCGCCGAAAAATGAAATTTAAAAAAATTCCCATAAAAGAATTGATGCCATTATAACGGAATCGAAACTTTATGGATAGAGTGCGCAGGCCCTGACCCTCGCAATCTAAATCATAAAGCATGGAAGAAAGTGAACTAACCCATAGACCTCAAAAGCCTGTTGCACAAAGCATGAAATATGGAAATAAAAACTTGTTAATGCAAATAAAAAGGCTCTATTAGATTCTTGTCTTATTATAAAAATTGTCACATCATCGTTTTAGAAGATCAATTTGTCAATTATTGAAAAATAATAAAATTTCCAAACAAAGAACTGTCAGTAAATAGCATAGAAAGGAGACAATATAGTAAATAGTAGCGATGCGCGATTACGATTATTATAACTCGAATTATTCGATTATTGAAATGTTTCGAATAATTCGATTATTAAAATCATTCATAATTAAAATCATTCGAATATCAATTTAGCACTGCGCGACGTGACGCCAGGCAAAGCTGAGAGCCGAGTACCGATCACGCTAGGGATGGGCGTTGAATGGACGGACTAGTTGAAATCAACCGTTGACGTTGCATCGACGCGTCGACCGTTTACGTTTATCGCATGGACTAGTTGAATTCGTAGACGGTGGACAGCGGACGCCGTGGTCGGTGGACGATTCGAGATTAAAGGTACAGATACACATGCTTCTTTAGTGGCATGCTAATGAGCATGCCACTAATAAGCATGCCATAACAACTGTACACACTTGCTCATTACTGGCATGCTTATTAGTGGCATGCTCATAAATAAGCATGCCCAAAGCTAACAATCAAACACACATGCTTATTAGTGGCATGCTCTTGTCATAGAATAGAGACGCTTTTGTTCAAAATGGAAACTGCAAACTGAAATAAAAAATTCAAGTGAACCAATAAATCAAAAAAGTTCCCGAGTTTCCATCCGCACATTTTTGATTTTAGTTTATATAATTTTTATTGTAAGATTTGAATCATTCATGCCTATTAATAAAGTTTCGTAAACATTATTTCTCATTATATTATTTTTACACAACGATGACCGGGTATTCCACAGACATTCGTGATTCCTATAATAAGGCCCGGTTGCTTCAAGTTCGATCAAAGTAAGCGGTCGATAAAAGCATAGATTTTTACGAAAACGGATCGTCTGATTGGTGGAGAACGTAAAATTTCAGTTTAAACTCTACGCTTACTTTGATCGAATTTGAAACAACCGGGCCTAAGTCACGAAAAGTAATGTTTTATCATCTCCCCAATGCGCCATATTTGTTTCATCTGTCGCGGACTGAGAAGATCGCATCGATAATACTAGCCGCGAAGCCCGCGAATGACATAAGCATGCTCATAAATAAGCAAGTCTGTTCACACATGCTCCAAAGATACCCCTTCTCTATGGTGAATGACAGTGGCATGCTTATAAATCAACCGGCGGTTGATTTTTGAGCATGCCACTAGGTGGCATGCTCATTTCTAGCAATGTGCGTACACACATGCCACTAATAAGCATGCCACTGTCAAAGTCGATACTGCGCATGCTCACGTGCCACTAAATAAGCATGTGTATCAGACGCCTAAGGCGTCTGATACACATGCTACTTTAGTGGCACGTGAGCATGCGCAGTATCGACTTTGACAGTGGCATGCTTATTAGTGGCATGTGTGTACGCTTATAAATCAACCGCCAGTTGATTTATAAGCATGCCACTGTCATTCACCATAGAGAAGGGGTATCTTTGGAGCATGTGTGAACAGACTTGCTTATTTATGAGCATGCTTATGTCATTCGCGGGCTTCGCGGCTAGTATTATCGATGCGATCTTCTCAGTCCGCGACAAATGAAACAAATATGGCGCGTTGGGGAGATGATAAAACATTACTTTTCGTGACTTATTATAGGAATTACGAATGTCTGTGGAATACTCGGTCACCGTTGTGTAAAAATAATATAGTGAGAAATAATGTTTACGAAACTTTATTAATAGGCAAACTAAAATCAAAAATGTGCGGATGGAAACTGGGGAACTTTTTTGATTTATTGGTTCACTTGAATTTTCTATTTCAGTTTGCAAAGTTTCCATTTTGAACAAGAGCGTCTCTATTCTATGACAAGAGCATGCCACTAATAAGCATGTGTGTTTGATTGTTAGCTTTGGGCATGCTTATTTATGAGCATGCCACTAATAAGCATGCCAGTAATGAGCAAGTGTGTACAGTTGTTAGGGCATGCTTATTAGTGGCATGCTCATTAGCATGCCAGTAAAGAAGCATGTGTATCTGTACCTTTAACGCAATGCAAAGCAACGAGCGAGAGCAAGACAAAACGTCTCCGTTTATTTCTCTCTCATCTCTCGCTGTAAACTTGTAGATGCCATAGACGTCATAGACGACTCGACGGGTAATTTCATTTCAACTCTAAAGTACACTACCATAGAGTGCAGATCTGTGTACACGAACTATGACTAGAGATTTGAAATTTGAATACATGCGTAGGGCGAGATAGGCTTAATAAGCTATTATTTTTTACTTGATTTTTTTGTGATGTCACGTGCAACGATTCGGTGAATTCCCAATTTTACGCGGTATAAAATAAAACAATTCTGTTTAATTATTTTATTTTTTATTGAACTATTATTAATTAACAGGCCGGCTAGATATTTTTCTAAAATCAATATTTTATTCGATCGATCTCGACTTCTTATATCTACCTGAAAAGGGATGCAAAAATTTAATTATTGTGTTATTTCCTTACTTTTCAACTTTAGCATATAAATGATAAACTTGTAGGGAATAAAATTTTCTATACCTAACTATGGTCCTTATTCAGGAGTCCAACATTAATTATTATATATGTAATATAATCTTGAATTTAAGTTTAATTAATTTTTATTAAAAATTCCCTATTTTCAACTTTATAGATAAAAAAATAAATCTATTATAATTTTGTTTACACCACGTTTTATTGGTTTTTTACATGTTTCGGGAACAATGTTCCTTTTCTCAGATTGAGCCTTAAACTAAAGTTGACAAATAATACAGATATATTTATTTATTAATAATGTCACCACAAAGTGAAAGCCTGACTTTGAAAGATGTATTCTTCAATAAATTTCTAGATAACATCTCAAATGTAAAGTATTTTTAAATTATGTATTTTTTATAAATTTATAGATAATAAATAAATGTAAAGTATTTTTTACCGCACCTCATAACTGGTGCCTTTATTACGCAAATCATTGTTTCCTTCCATTTTATTTACTCACAATTTAATGTTTATACCCAATACTTTCACTGCTTATATATGTAGTTTATATTTATATTTTACTGCTTACACCTGATATTGTTGTGTATACCTACTTCTTTCTTTATTATATATAGAAAGAAGTATATAAAACAATATTTAAAAGCCTATAATGTGCGTAAACAAATAAATAATAAAATATTTATTTTTACATATAAGCACAAGTAGTGGTTTTACTTTCCCCGAAACTATATTCCTTCGAACTTCTTTAAATTTTAAAAATTAACGTCATTAAAATAGCCAACGGTTGAGCCGTCGAGAAGCGTCGCGTTGAACCGTAGACAGTTGACCATCGTCCCGATGTTTAGATAGAACGTCCGCGACGTCCGCGTAACGAAGTTGACGCCTCAACTAGTTGACGAATTCAACTAGTTGATCGTCTCG
>JADDOH010008586.1:0-95606 GCA_016648135.1 Agrypnia vestita | reverse complement strand
GATTTTTCTTATCGATTCCTGTATTAACATATAGTTAATAGTCTTTAAACTTAAACCCCATAAATAAAATAAGGCCTATGGGACCATCTGTGTAAAACAAAAAATAACTGCCTCATTCTATGCCAATAATTATTTTAACCCTACTTATTTGAGTTCGCTTACTGTTTCCCGATTCAAGTTCTATACATGGTTATGGAAATCTTTTCATGGTAATTACCACTCATACAATCTAATTGATATATTTTTTTTTATATATATTTATTAATTTTTTGATATTTACATTGTAGATATGCCAAACTGCACAGCAGTTTTACGGCATAAATTTCGATGACCTCACCATAATAATAGCATTCGATGACCTCGTCAGGAACTAAACTCGGAGTGCATGATACGAACCATCCATTATGCGAGAGCTCTTTGTACAATTAAGTATAACGAAAAACTTTCCTGTAATTCAACATCAATTTTCAACATCCAAGAAACACTGTCCGCTACCGCTGTAGAAACTTTGATTTTTCAATAATATGTTTATATTAATTTAGTGTTCATTGTTAAATTTTCATGATAAATGGGATGGGAAAAGATGAGTGACTCATAAAATAATATTACACTGATTTTAAATAGATTGTCTGCAGCCAGTTTGAAAAAATCATTCCATTTTTTTTATTACAGTAATTAATTTTTGTATTCCGTTTTAATGTTAAATAAAATCAAGAGAAATGTTGTGCCTATAACCCCTCGACATTCATTTCATATTGTTTCATGTAAATAAAGCGAATCTGTCAATATCATGTATTAGCTATTACTGTTTGTCAGCGTCTCTCCGATATTTAAGCACATAGTGAAAAAAGTTTATCTTACTCACTAAATATCCATTGATTACTCAGCCGTTGAAGTTGAATAACCTATTTGATTTAGGAAAATTTTAATTATTTACTTAATTTTGTTGATATTATAATGAACTAGTTCATTGCACCCGGCGTCACTCAGGTTAAGGATTAAGTTAAAGATAAGTTGGTGGAGGGAGACAAAGATTCCATGGCTTCGCAAAGTTAGTCTCTAATAAAAACAATGTTTCCATTTAATCTAAGGTGGGATGGATGCAAATTGTGTTACTCGCCGGGTCCTAAAGAATGAGTATTCAAAATTTAGGTCAGATCGGTCAAACGGTGTAGATTTGTACAGAAAATATATCAGGGGTAGAGGTGGGGAAAGGAAAAGAAGTTAAATGTTGCATGTGTTACCCGCTGGGTCCTAAAGAATAAGTGTGCAAAATTTTGATTCAGATCGGTCGAAGGGTACAGTTTTGCACGGAAAATATATCAGGGGAGGATGAGGGGTAAAGAGGGAAAGGGAAATGTCACTTATGTTACCCGTCGAGTCCTAGAGAATAATTATGCTAAATTTAGGTCAGATCGGTGAAACGGTGTAGATTTGTATCAAAAATATATCAGGGTTAGGGCTGGGGAAAGAAAAAGAAGGTAAATTTCGTATGTGTTACCCGCCGGGTCCTAAAGAATAAGTGTAAAATTTTGAGTGAGATCGGTCGAATGGTACAGATCAGTGGGAATGGGGAGAGTAAAGTGGGAGGGGGAAATGTCGCTTATGTCACTCGCCGGGTCCTTAAGAATAAGTATAAAAAATTTGGATCAGATCGAACAAACGGTGTAGATTTGTGTAAAGAACAAACAGACAGACATTGAGTTTTAAGGGAATAGACTATCAAAAATAAACTAAATTTCTACATTCAAATGATATCTCTACATTTTTTATTGAAAATAATTAAGATTACACAAAAAAATAGAAGATTTTATAACTTAAAATAAAAAATCATATGCCGCAATATTTACAACAACCGAAATATTGCCTATTTTCATAGATTTTAAAATAAGTGAAAAATATACTAAGAAATAATATAATTAAAAGATAATTAACTAAAAAAATGGAGAAAAAGACAACTATTATCTATTTTTCCATTTCAAAAATAAATATTTTATGTAATTTTTTTATTGTCTAAATATTTATTAAGTACTAACTGTGCCCGAGCGGCTTCGCACGCGTAGATTTTTAGTACACTGTTTGGATCGTCATAGAACTTTCGCGAACCTTCTAGAACATTCTCCTTCCAGAACTTTCAAGAAATTTATCGAATATACAGGAATTTTCTATAAACACCGACACATTCCGCCACTCAGTTTAGAACCTTATAGAACTTTCGGGAATTTTATAGAACCTGCTCCTTCCAGAACTTTCTAGAGCAGGTTTTTTCGGAACCTTCTAGATTCATCGACACAGTCAGCGCGCCTATTTTGAAACAATCTGAATCATTTGCGGCCTTCCCATAACAAAACAATGTGGTAGAAAGCACATTTTCGTCACCCACTCCCACCCACGCACAACCACCCCCACCAAACTCGCATATTTTCGATGTGACACCAAGGGCTATCCACCTCTATAACCACCGGTGGGTGCTTGTGGCTGGTTGTTAAGGAATCTTGGCGGGGTAGACATTTTGTAATCAATCTTTAATAACTATTTATTTATTATGTGTCCTTGTCAGTCACATTTGGAAATGGGATAATCGTGCGGGGTGCAGTATATAAATCTTATCTAAAACCACTTTTTAGCAGGAATCTATGAAAGTTATTTACCTCATTCCACTAGAAACAGTTATTATTGCACTAAAATATATTTTTTTTGGGATTAAGCATACAAATATACATTAACAATATTTTTATTTGTTGGGGTGTTCTTAAAATATTTTGTTTCCAGAGGGATGATTAATTAATTAATCATCAATTAAGATGAATTATATTGTGTAGAGTGATCACTTAAGCCAGCTCGTATAGGTTATAAGCCCTGGACCAGAACCTTATACAATTTTCGAGAATCTTCTAGAAAACTCCTCTTCCAGAACTTTCTAGAGCGGATTACTTCAGAACCTTCTAGACTTACCGACACAGTCGGCGGGCTCATTCTGGAACAATCTGAAGCATTTGCGGTCTTCCCATAGCAAAACAATGTGCTAGAATGTACATTTTCCTCACCCACTCCCACCCACGCTCAGCCACCCCCACCAAACTCGCATATTTTCAATGTGACACCAAGGGCTATCTACCATCATAACCACCAGGGGGTGGTATTATCTGGTTGTGAAGAAAACATGGCGGGTAGGGAAACTCGGGTTTCTTTATATATATATATATACTCTGCTCCTTATTCATCTTCCATCTTCTTTCAGAGATTGTTGAACAAGGGCTAGTTTGCTGATTTATCCTATGCCTATAGGATTATAGGGTTTTTGGACATTGAGCCACAATAGTTATGCATTAACTCTCTTTACTTATTCACGCATTTTTATTTAAATGCCATTAACCCATTAGATCTTTACGTATATTAGCGTGGCCATATCTTAAATGTCTCTAGCCTTTTAAAACGGGCATCTTTAAATGTGCAAACCTCGAAATTAAAAATCTAGATTCGTATAAAATAGTATTTTATAGCCCTCTTTCTCGCTTACAGAAGAAATACTTCGTTTACGCATCAGATGTACTTGTTATCCCAATTCTTCGAAATCTGCATCCCATTCCTCGTTCACCAAGCAACCAAAGTACTTATATTCTTTGTACACTTTTGATATCAGTACCATCGATCGATAACTAAACAAACTTTGTTAAAAGATTAAGTTTTTGGATTTACCCTTTCAAATTACAAATACCTACCTTATTTAAATGGAAAATTATGTATAATACGTATTTTCCAGTAGTCTTTTTAAAATAATCCCCTTAAATAATCTAATTTTTGCTCAGTAAAATAACTTATTTCATTAACACAGTTATAAAAATAATAATTATTCAACAATTTTAAGGATACCGTTCGTCAATTTATGTGGCTCTGTATTTATCAATTTTTAACTACATAAGTTAATTTTAAGCAAACTTATTTCATTATAAATTTTATAACTTTTACTTATAAAAGTTAGGTACATAAAAGGTTTAAAATAAAATAATACATACTTAATTAAAATATTCTCAAGCATCTGACTTCAAATCAAACACTTGAAAAAATACTTTTTTTGTAACCATCTAGTAATTTGAATTGTGGAACTAGTAGAAGTTTGAGCAAAATAAACACCTAAAATATAGAGAGGAAAAATCATTTTTTATCATTACTGTGATAAAAGTTGCAGTGTAAAGAGTAATCATAAAAATAAATAAAGTTAAATAATTAAAATAAATACAAAAAATTATGCTAAAATTGTATCGACAACGACGTCAGTCTAACAATCTAACTGAGCGAGATTAGCGGTTCATAATGGAGTTCTTGTGCCAAATCTTATGAAGAGTGTTTTTTTAAAGGCGGAAAACTTTAAATTGACATAAAATAAACAAAAATGTTTTTAATATTCAGAATATTAGCTTGGTTTGACAGATAATTTTATGGCATATAAACACCTTGACTGGTGGGTACATGGCGTAATCTGAAGGTTCAATTTTCCTAATCTAAATATGTTAAGTGATGAAGCACACTTTTGATTAAATGGCTGTCAATTAACATAATTGCCGCATTTGGGAAAATGAAAATATACAAACCATTTTCGAAACACCATTGTAATGGTGTGTGTAGATGTATCTTGAAAAAGTTACCGTTTGTTACGCTTTATGCTCCGGTGGAATCATTGGTCCATATAACTTCAATAAGATGATGGTCGGAATGTTACAGTCAACAGAGACATGGTTAGTAATTTATTGTACCTCAAATGAAATGCATTAATGATGCAGACAGATATGGTTTCAGCAAGACGGCGCCACATGCCACACAACGTGCGATACAATTAATTTATTGAGAGAAATATCTGACGAAAAAACTGTTAACTGACCACCTCATTCCTGCGATTTGATGCCGTTAGATTATTTTCTCTGAGGATATGTAAAATTGCGTGTATACACCAGTAAACTAAAAACAATTGAGCACTTGGAAGCCAACATTCGATGCATAATTGCCGAAATACAGCCTGATTTACTGCGAAAAGTGTCTGAAAATCGGACCTCCAGATTACCCATATACGCGCCAGTCACTGCGGCGACATAATTTAAATTATTCAAATATAAATGCCATAAAATTATCTGACAAAAAAATATGGATTAAAAAAAACTTTTTTTCTGTGTTTTATTTAAATTTAAAGTTCTCCGCCTCTAAAAAGACCCCTCTACATTGAAGTAAAGCTTGGAAACGACAAAATAATAATTAACGTAGAAGGAATGCGCTTGAAGTGCGGCATATTCAATATGTGAAAAATGTATATTTGATAGAGTGAGAACTGAATATAATGCTGGCTGTGGCGTAGTACATATTGTCACGTGTCTTGGCTGCAGGAGGAATTAATGAAAACGCTGGAATTTAATAATGGATTTATTAATTACTGAATAATTAAATTAAGGGGGGGGTAAGGTTTTTAACTTTTTTTTTTGCATTTTATTTTTAATTTTTTAAATGAATGTATAACGTCGCAAAAATATGGTGTCGAAATTTCAAGTCAATCGGAGCAAAATTGACGAAATTATGAACATTTGAGCGATACTCAGACTGTTTTCTATACCTGCTCGGGCAGCTAAGAGACGCGCTCACCTGAGGAGACCGGACGTGCTATTGTATTGGAAGAGTTTTGCGTAGACAAGGACAAAAAGATGCTGATGATGAAAGCTCTTTGCTGTGTGAACATGGCATCGACAATTATGTGTAAGTATAAAATAAGTGTTGAGTTTTTTTTTGAATTTTACAGTGTGCAAAACTTTAAAACGTATTCCCCACATCTCACGTTTTCAAAGTCGGTGTCCATCATAACTTCAAAACTACTGCACCGATCCTTTTGAAATTTTGAAAACTATTTCTGTACATAATTTACGAGGTAACGCTGGAGAGTTTTTTTCAAATTTGTTATTAATTTTTATTTTTTAATAACAAATAAGTCGATATTTTCGCAAAAAATCGCGTTTTTCCCTTCAAAGTGTTCCAAAAAATTGAAAAATTGAAATTTCAAAAAACCCTCCCAGCGTTACCTGGAAAAACCTATTATCTAACGAATGAACTTTGATTTTTTGATTTCAGATGATCTAGCACCAAGTTATGATGGACACCGCAATTCTCCTTTATTCCGAGACACGTCCGAATAATTGCTGCCATTGCCGTATTTTTTAATATTTCGTCTTGAAAATTTTACACAATATTCTTCAAATATCATATTTTAATGTACTATTGGTTTTAATAAAGAGGTTTTAACTGTGTCGTCACAAAAAATTCAGAAAAACTTGCCTTTTTTTGTACGAATTAACCTTAACCCCCCCTTAAGGAAGGAGGGAAATTTCATCGCAATGCACTTTTTTGCGCTTCCAAAGGGCCTGGGGGGGAGGAGGGAGCTCTAAGCTTTTTCTCTGGCGTCCAATAAGGACAATGGGCTTATCCGCTGCCCCATCGGAAGGTTCCCTTTGAGGCCCAACAATGGCCGGCCTCGTGCCGCTGCAGCGCGCCCTTATTCATTACAATCGCACTAATCTTTCACTAATTAAATCGCTATTTTTCATCTGCTAATAGCCTGACATTTTCGTATTATAAATATTGTAAATTTCATTTTATAATGTAATAATAATGCACAAGGGAAATTGGCAACAATTTCAAAAAATAAATTGTAAAATGATAATAATTAATAATGTCACAAAAAAATCATTTGCTCTCTTTGAAGAAGCTGTAAAATGATGAGTCGGTTTTCGACGGTCATAAAAAAGAAAAATATTCGACCCGTATCGAGGGTTTCTTATTAGGGAATTTAAAATACAAAAATGAGATATATGACTTTAGTCTGAGCTTAGTCTTAGATAAATAAATAAAACCTTAGCTCATAAACATTAACTGAATATTTTATATAATATTATGATATTATAAGCTTGTTAATATTGAAGAAGAAATTAACTGAATGAGTTAAATTAATTAATTAAATAGATATTGTATTAATTTGATATCTTAATCAAACTTAGAAAATAATTTATGTGTTGTCTTCAATCTAAACATTATTTTTTATTTAATTTTTAGATTGCTGTCGTAACCGGCGACGCACGGGTTAAAGATTAAGTTAAAAATAAGTTTGCGGGGGGGAAACAAAAGTTTGATTGCTTTGCATAGCCTCTAATTAAAACAATGTTGCCATTCAATCTACGCTGGAGTGGACGGGTGTCAACTATGTTACCCACCGGGTCCCAAAGAATGGCTTTGCAAAGTTTGGGTTAGATCGGTCAAAATGTGTAGATTTGTACAGAAAATATATCACTTGATACATTCGTAATACAGTCTTCTCGTTACGATAATTATGTCAAAAGTTAAAGTTTGATTTATTTAATCACAGCAAGGTAAGAGATGCCACGTAAACACCTATTAATCCTATTTAAATATTCTAGGGTGGAAATTTTTCTACCCGACCATCAAATATAGTAACTGTCATGTGCCTGGTAGTTAAAAAAGTGAACTTTATTATATTGTTTTACAGTTGTTGACAGGTGTAATTATTATTAAACTTAAAATTTCTCCATTCTGCAATATAATATTATTTTCAATATTTTGTTTTTTACAGTAAACCGCCTGTCAGGTGTGAAGCAATATTACTGTTTTAATAACATTTTAATTTCACCACCGTTGGTGGTCAACAATCAAAATATTTTTTTAATATAATATCGAACCTTTAGTTTCTTAATGGAATTTATTATGCTTTTTCATCAATTTTTTTTTATTTATTCATATTATTTTATCAGGAAAATAATTGAACTCGTTGTTTCCACTTCGTTTCATAAAAGTTTGGCTTCATTATTGTGATATGGAATAGGAGATAATATATAAATTGCCCAATTGTTAATCTATCTTTATTGTACCTTTCTTAATTTCCATTTGTAGAAAAGATTTCTTAACCAGAAAGATGAGGCGACGCAGGTAAAAGTCTGTGAACCAACCCTGAGTACATGTACTACCTTCAGAGCGAAACCGGCGAGGATTCTCAGGTATTATGAACACAACAGCCTGGTACCTAACAATATATTGTAACGAGGCTAAAAAAGGTATCACGCACTTCTGTCAAAGTGACAGTTGTTTGAAATTGGCACAATACTACGGAAGGATCTGGAATCACCTCCGACGTTCGAGTGACGTCTGCAACTTTCCAGCAAAATCTAGAAAACACGAGTACTTGATAGTAAACACTGGAAACGTCTGGATTAGCTTTATTATTAGTCATATAAATACGACACGCGGGAGTAACCGGGGAGTTGTTTTCCGAACACGGTTGACAGACGATAACAAAAGCGAAGGTAGGCTCGGGCGGCGGTCAGTCCGGCCAAGCGAGCGGTGATTCAACAGCGATTCTATAAAGTTCTTACGTAGCGAGATGAACCGGAGCGAATACTAATAAGTGGGGAAATTGATGGAATATTCTAGTGTACAGTGAATAAAGTGTCTATTTACAAGTGATAAATTTGCGAAACAGTTAATTTAAGGAATAGCGTTACATTTAATACTGATAAGCGACTTTGTAGTTAGTTTAATTGATTAATCGGTATTCAATAAATCCGTTATTGCATTCCAGCGTTTCCATTAATTCCTCCTGCAGCCACGTCACGTGGCAATATGTACAATACACAAAAACGTAAAAATTATTAAAATGTACGGAATGGTACACGTATGAACTGACTGCAACAAATAAATTTCACGTAAATAGGATTCTCGGCTTACGTTCAATACAAAGGGATTATCCGCCGGGCCCGTAAAACTTTTCCTTTTGACTTCATTCAATGGAAGTTCGAAATGGGACAAAGTTGTAAATCCACCAGATACCTGCGTCACATTAAATTAATACGATACTGATATCCCTAATAACACGGCCCGCTGCCATTTTTCATAAAAAAAATAGGAAATTTAGCACAACTGAAATATAACTTCGGATATAACTTCGGACATCCCTCCTCTGGTTGTTATATTAGTAAGACGCAAAATTAACAGACCATCAACAGGTCATTATTGACCCTAATAGTTAGTCCTAGAGTTACAATAGAGTACAAAATATAAATATTTTATGAATATGACATGATTACACATTTTTATGATAAATTAATAATAAATAATAACTTGATGATAAAATAGATTGCTAATAATATTCAGAGCAAACTTACGCGTAAATTTCCTGTAAGAAATGGCGAGGCATCGGTCAAACGTCAAAATCAACGAAGTACGCAACATTATTTAATAGCGGTAATGTTATTATATATTTATCGCTGTCGGGCCAGCACTGGTCGATTGACCATCTAAGAAAAAAAATCATATTCTGTCGGTGCATTCCCTTATGTTTTGGTAGCCCAAACCTATTTTTTAAAATTTTTATTATATACGGTACAAAAATGGCGCAATTATAGTTTATCTCTGCTGGCAATTTTAGGTACCTACCGATAAATTTCTAAATTACTATGCACCGGGTTATTCTAAGGTCTACTAACTTACCTAAGTAATATGTTTTTTGTTAATGTACTCTTCGTATCCAAATTAATTGAACGGAAAGGAACAAAATTAAATTTTCGCTTGATAATATCTCAGAGAAGGAACAGTCGTCTGAAGGTTCGATAAACGGCGAATTAATGCGACGAGGAGAAGTGTGATCAAGAATATGGAATAATAAAATGGATAACCCAAAATGTAGATTATTGCTTTCACTACACACAGATATTTGTAAAACATTGTGAAAATATGTATTTAACATATTACATAACACCGTAAAAAAAATTAAAGATTAAAGAATGTTTTTTTTTTATAATTAACAATTCGACTAATGTATGTAATAAATTACACATATCGTAAGAAAACAAGCATAATAAAGTTTTTTGTATTTTATTTTTTTTTTTTTTTTTATTTAATATTAAAACTACATTTTAAATCATAATACATTTGTCTATTACAATCTACTTAGATACATTTTATTTTATTGCTTTGCCTCTTCAAAAATGAGACTTGCTCATGTGCTTGGTGAGGGGCTTACACTTTATTAGTTTATTTCGGATTTGGCTTATTTGTTCCTTAGCTATATGTCTTGTTATGCATTGTCAAATTGTATCGATCTAAAGTGTTGGTTTATTTTTTTCTTTAATTGTTGTAAGTCATCGATTTTCTTAATATCTGTAGGTAGGTTATTGAAGTTTTTTATGCCCAAGTAAATGTAGTTTTGTTGACACAGTTTGGTATTATATTTTGGGATTTTAAAATTATTTTTGAATATTAATGATGTGTTTTTTTCAAATTTAGCAGTTATGTTTTCTTTAATTAGTTGAATAATTGACGTTTTTTTGTAAACACTCTCTAATTTTGGAACTTGGAATTTAGAGAAAAGTAATTGTGTAGAGAAGGTTTTTCTTTTTTTTAATATTACTTTTATAATAATTGATCTTTGGATTACTTTTACTGTGTTTATGATGTTATTATACGCCCCTCCCCATCCAATGATTCCATATTGGAGTAGTGCATGGACAGAAGCGTAATAAACCATTTTTAAATTATCTATGGTTAGTGTGTTACGCAATCTTATGAACGTATATATGCATTTCCTTTTTCTTTTGACCAACTCGCTAATGTGGTGGAATGTTCAGAAAGTAAATGTATACTCCGCGGATATCCGATGAATTTCGGATGAAAATCGTCCTTTACCGATGGTAAAGATTACACAAAAGATAGTGCAGCGCGGAAGAATGCAATCTCGCGCGAAGATTTACGGCCTTCTCTCGGGAGACGGCCCGGATATAAGGCGGGGAAAACTTTCAGCACGTCACAATATCGCGCAAAATTACATTTCACAGGCAACAAGAACAGCGATGTCTGCCCGGCAGTGGTAATCTGTTGGTTTCGTTCAAACCTGCAAGCCACTCCACTCCGCATCACCTCTGATGCACCCCGCAATGGTATCCGAGAGGTCGGATGCACACGATAGAATAGCCGAGAAAAGTTTACGCCGGAGAGATATTTCCAACAGGAGTGACTAAGTAATGGGGTAATGTGAAACCGCGCCTTCCAATGTTATTTAACTCATAGGATTGTAGGACTATCCTGGTCCGAACCAGGAACAAGTTACGTACTAACCGTTCCAATTCTGATTTAATGATGGCTTCGAAATAATTATATAATGACAACTGCCTGCCTAATACCACAGTATATTAAGAACAGTAATACGTCTTCGTACAAACTGGCCGCTACCCATTTGAATGTGTGCGTGCGTGCTCGGCGCCGTGTAAGCACGCACTGTGACGCACACATTGACATAGAATATGGGGGCACAAGGCGGCGGCAGTAAGGGCCGTGCCTTCGGTGCCATTCGCGCTCGCAGCCGCCGCTTTAGAAAAAAAATGCGCTTCCTGAAAAAAATTATTTTTTTATGTTTGTGGTGCTTTACTAAAAAGGTGTGTTGATTATCACAAAGACTGTGAGTTTTTAAAAGTCTACGTTGATGTTAATCAGCGTTCTTGCAATTTAAGTGCAGAAACTAGGTATACTAATTACAGAAATTTTCGGGTTTCGTGTCTACCTTATGCGCCGGAATCTCAGACGCTACGAGTAAAGTGACAACCCTAGCGTCAACGCATTATTAGGCTAATAACTCGCCGACAGGCCGGAGATAAACTACTGTTCTGGGTATACTGTGCTGATACTTCTCACAATTACTTTTAATACAAAAAATTAATACGAGACAAGTGTCAAATTCGGACTATTGCATGATTGATCGTGCTCTTTCACGACGGCTCTGAGACACTTAGGCCCGGTTGCGCCATCTAAAGTAAAGGTAAAAAATATATATATAGTTTTGTCTTTATTTTATTTAAGTACAACTTCTACCGCGTGTACATCAGTATACGCATGATTTTTTATTTTTAAATAGTAAACGTGTTTTAGAAGCCTCGGTGGATGGGAGCAAATATCATATCACAATAATCATCTCTTTATATGAATAAATGCGTTTTAAAATCATCAAAAAACGTAAAAGTTTCTTGCAAATTTAAAAATTTATAATATCATTATTATTAAACATTTCGTAATTATTTAAGTACAAATGTACCATCATAATATTAGCTTTGTACTCATAAATGTAGGGGAGGGTGGGGCGTGTTGTGACAGGGGCAGGTTGTGACAAGGCGTTTAAAATTCGTGCCATTTGACTTAGCGTTACCCGCATAGATTCATTTCATGCGAATTCCGTAGCGTCAGTTGCTATCAAAATATTGGAGCCGTGCGGTTGATTTCATTAAAGTTAAATGATAAAGTTTGATTTTGAGGTACTAAACTAACTTTTTCTGCACTGATTCCAAGTGTTCTGTTGTTTAACCAATACTAGGTGAGTTATTTTACATTTTATTTACCAAATGTTGTGTTTTTTGGCTGAATTATCAGCAATAAAGGAAAACCTCGCGGTAAATAAATTCACTTTCGTAGACATTTTAATATAAAATGATCGTATGGGGCGAGTTGTTACAAAAATGTGGGGGCTAGTTGTGACTGTCACAACAAGCCCCTTCGAAATAATTAAAATTTTATTTTTAATAAAACAATTATTAGATGTGAAACTGTACAGTTCAATTATTATTTTTACTTTACTTTTCATGATGGTGCGAAACTACATTAAAAAAACGAAGAAGGGTGAAATTCCCGAAAATGTTTATAAACTCACTGCCGCTGAGATAGAGGCTACAAACTCTTTTGTGTCTTTTGGTGCCAATTATAATTATCATATATGACACTAAAACGATTCATAGATTGGAAAAAAGCCCTTCCGTTTGTAAATTCTAAGGTGGGCTATTGCAACCCGGGACAAATTTTTACCCATGCCAAGAAAAATAACTCGGAGATGACATTGCAAAATGTAGTAAAGTTTATTATGGTTTGACCACAGCTGATGCGAAAAAGCTTGCATATGAGTATGCATGTCAAAATATGATCAAAATTCACGAAAATTGGACAACACCATTGAACACCAGAACAAATCCGGCTATTACCTAAAGCTAATCCAAGAAAGAACCTACGTAGTAGAAAGAAAATTTAAAGCGTAATTTTAACTGACACGCCAATAAAAAATAAGGAAGAATTGGACGATAATCTAAGAAAGGAAAATAAAGGCGAAAAGATGCGAAAGTCAAATCACAAAAGGAACTAAAAAAAATAAGCACCCAATAAATCAAAAGCGGAAATAAAGAAAAAACTGCCCAAGAAAGAGACTTTCGGAGTGAATGAACGAATTCTAGTATCGTCTTCATCCAGCGAGACTGAAGAGGAGCCACCTATCATGGAAACTGACGACAGCGATGAAGAATGAAGAAGATGAGCAATGCATTGCTTGTAAAAACCCTTGTTCTAATGATATTTCGGGTAAAAGGTGGGTGAGGTGCATAAAATGCCAGAGATGGTGTAATGAGCTATGTTCTGGAATGGACAAATTTACTCAAGATTGTATTTATGTCTTTTGTTTGACTGGCAAAAAATAATTTTAATAGATTACAGAATTTTCTTACCACAGTTAATAAGAGTACAAATTTTGTTTATTTGTTGACAGTTAATTATAAAACATGTTACTACTTGTACAATTAATTGTTCGTAACATTTTTTTGTTACGTAAATTACAACAATATTTGACGATTAGTTCGTCACAACCTGCCCCACCCTTGTCACAACTGACCCCTCGGGTGGGGCAGGTTGTGACAATTCCCATATTTTGAAAAACCGTATTTTGTTGCGTTGTCCTTTTGGTGACATGGTCAATAATGCTAATTTTTTATAGGTGAAGAATTGTTTGATTCAACTGAAATGTAATGTTTTTGATATTATTAAAGATTCTTCCACAACACCTTTTTTCATAAATTTGTCACAACACGCCCCACCCTCCCCTACTGCGTACATATAAATATTGCGTAACTAAGGATGATTTCCACGACACTGAAAACGAATTTTAAGGCCGCCGCCTATCAATTAATGCTTATGTTTTCTTAATTATTGTAAATAATGTTAAGTTTATTAGTTTTATATAAGAAGAAAGGTTATATTCAGCACATACATACTGATATAAATAAATAATAAATATTCACATTTTCGAAAAAACGCCGAAATATGCATACGCAGTGAATGTCCATCCTTTAAGTGTTAAAAAAAAACAATAATTTGATATTCATACTCGGAAAGTGTTATATAAAATTCCAAAACCCATCCTTTCTGATTCAGTGTAATTAAAGCAACATTTAAGTATATCAATTTATAATATAGGATTTTACTAACTCACTATGTAAATATTATAACCTTAAAGATTATTAAAATATCAAGATACGTGGCGTATTGGTGAGTAGTCTAGATAATTCCGATTTTATAAAATTTGGCGAGCCATAATAGGCTCTTTCAAAAATATCCGCGGGCCCTTGGAGGATTGCGATAGACGTTATGCATAAAAATAGTAATATTGTTTAGAAACTACGTGTTTATTTCCGAGGTAGTCAGCGAATATATTCTTGTTTGTTTATTTAATTAGTTTTCCAAAAACATGCTGTAATATAAATAGGAGTACGTTAAAAGAAATATGAAGACACTATTGGGCAATCTCTACGGCATAAGAATCCCGTGCTTACAGCTTGAGATCTAACATAATATTGTACCTTAGGTCCCACCGAGATTCCGCGTCCACGTATTTTGCGTACGTAATTCATTTTAAACACAAGTAGGATTTAAATGGTTCGATAACAGTTCGTTAATCGTTAAGGTATTTTAAAACAGACAAATTTTGTATACAAAAACCTCGAATATACTAAATGGGACAATTACAAATGTATACAATATACCTACAGGTATATGCACATGTATTTTTAAAGATACTGACACATCTCCATTACTTATTCATAAAAATAATTTTGAACGTGATGCACTGTTCTGTTTTTGTACTGATCAGCATAAAACTAACAATTTTGATAGTTACAGACATTTAACTATACATATACTAGTAGTGGTAACCCCGTAAAAAAATCACGGAACATAATGATAACTAATAAAGACCCTTGCCTGTAGCCTGAGAGGCACGCTGATTGGCGTGCCATCGTTGTAAATCTAGCTTAATCCAGCGAGTTACGGACAGACAGAGAGAGGGACATTCGAAATTAGACACTAACGACGATCTATTTGAAATGTTTAAAAACACTGATCCAATAAAATAGCAGCTAATAAAATATTATAGTAATAACAAAAGCACAATGCGCTGAATATAAATAAAAGTATCTATTGGTTTGCAAAGGTACCCAAAGTGTTTTAATACCTCGGAATTTCTAGATTAAAGATATTCAATGTGCGCTTTCTTGTACTTCGTATTTTGATATAAAATCTGACCGTGTTGGAAAATAAGATCCAGATATATGCTAAATTGAAATTAAACGTACGTTTTGGGACTGCTGGTTCAACAGTATCATAAAGTGTAAAGAACCAGCAAACTGGCGGGTGACACTTGAGAGAAACTTTTCATTCATTAATATCTTGATAATAGGTGCCAAAACGTGAAGCCTACATGATAGATCGCCACCCACAGTAGATTAGGAGAAAATCTCTTTTATTATTTTAATCGCAACGGATATGCCTTTCTTTATAATTTCAACAATGGACCAACCATCGGACTATCTCATGATCTTGATGGAAGACTTATTAATTTTTATTTTAGATTAGATTAATAACAGTTTAGAAAATAAATAAAAATACAACAACATAATGTAAGTACCTATAGGTTAAATATATCACTGTAAATGTTACATAAATTAAATAATCAAATCTAGAAGATGGTAAGACGTCAGTACAATTTTTATGACAAAAAACAACAAAATACCGACATTTCCTTGTTTGAAAACTCCGTATAAATTAATATTTTTTATTAAACGTTGGGTATTTCAATTATTTTATGCTTGAAATACCTAGCATTATTTCGAATTTCTCAGTTAAAATCTACCATGCCCGCGGGTGTTTTGGTTCACAAAAATACCTAAAAATTAAAAACACGCCGTTCAAACAATGATTTAAAAAAGAAAATTATTAAAAAAAATACGAAAGATAACGACTGGGGTACCTGTCCTCCCCCTCGGCATGTGACATGGAATTATGAAATTCGATTGGAGGTTCGGACGATTTTCCACTTTCACTGAAATCGTTCCAACAAATCATTTACGATGCTTACACGTTAAAAATGGTTGGACATTCCTCGCAAATTCATTTATCCGTCTGCCGCTTTAATTGAGCTTTAAGCCATGTATTCACTAGGGGACAAATTGTCCCTCAACAACACGCGCGGCATAGAGTCTACGTGACGTTGCAGCGTCAAGCACAACATAGCGCGTCATTTCTACGTGCCGCGGCAACGTTGCCATGCGCACGGTTCCCGAGCGAGCTCACTGCGACATCGCGCCGCGCGTCAGTACCACGTGGTATGTTTACAAGTGAATGCGCATGCGCTGTAACTGTATACCACTCAACATGACATTAGTGGGGAAACGAGATTGTTATCCAACTGATCGAGCTCTAATTGCAAGTCTGATGTGAGGGCCAACAGCGTTCCGTAATGTTGTCTTGCTTGGGTCATTCGAGTGAAATTGACAAAGATCCGTCAGACATTCAAAGATCGCATAGAATACCCATCCTTCTTTCTCTTTGCAGTAAATAATTTCGCACCCACCACCTTTTTATCCTCTTACGTTTAGATAAACTCGGTAGAATAAATATATGCGCAGCACTAATCATCATAACCTCATCGGGCGACATTTACGCGACAAGTGATATGTGTGTACACGTCAAATGACATGCCGCGCAGAATGTTGCGCAATTAGTCCCCTAGTGAATACATGGCTTTAACCGCGCCGGCAGAGGGCAGCGCCACTGCTCAATTCTGATTAACGGGGAAACGCATTAAGTAATTTCAATATTTATGTAAAATTCGACCCGTGTTGTATAATTCGAAATCAACGAATCGAATCGAGTAATCCAAGTTTAGTTCCCATGGGCTTTATGTTGATACAAATTTATCCAATTTCCCTCTACGAACGGTATTCGTTCACGACTTATGTACACGCCACTAGTGCCTTTTGATTTGATTTATTTATTATTTTGACGAAACTAACAAAAAAATTGTTAGATAAGGTAAAGATTTATTTTAGACGCAAATTTTCATTTAAAAATTGTAAATACGCTTCAGATATTAATACACACAATGTGTAGTTCGTATTTACTTTACAACACTCATTAATTTAGACAAAGGTGAAAAAAAAAACGCACGTTATTTTCCACTGTCGGCCGTACGTAACGCGCAAGATTTGGTGCAAAATAGTTTAATTATGGATTATCCTACCAGTGGCCCGTTTGACCGAACTCAAAAGGTGCATCTGAATAGACCACGTACGAAAGAAAAAAATATAAAAAGAAAGAGAATTAAATAAATATAAAAAATATAAAAAGAAAGAAAAAAAATAAAAATTACGATCAAAAATTTTTTGGAGTTTTCTTCTTGTGGCGCATTCAGGGTAAATTTTTAATTATAACGGAAGTTGCACACTCACAGCGTGCGCATTGTAGCGGAAATACGAGACCACGAAATGCGCGTGCATCGATTAAAATTAAACTGTCAAAAATTTATTCAATTGAAATTAGTGTGCCAGTAATATAAATAATGTATTGTCAACCCATCTTGAATCAAGTACCAACAGTAAAGATGCTCAATTCAAAAGCTGTCGAATGATGTGTTACTTATTGAATTGAAAATTAGAACTGTTGATTGGTTGATTGATAATTGAGTGATATTGGAGAAATTGTTTATTGCAAAAACGACGTATCTAACCAATTGTCAGATATTCGTTTTCAAAACAAAAGCACATTCATTCATTCGATATTCAATGCTGTTGTCAAAGTTGTATATTTTCGAACGTTCTAAATATGGAATTGTTTTAGGCCGAAAATCGAAACACTACTATGTTCACAACACTATATACCACAATTAAACTTTCACCAATATTTATCACATGCGTGTTAATCTTATCAAAGACAAGCATGCACTAACTTGCCTACAGAACGATCAGGAATCTACGAAGGAGAGAGAGTGAGAGGGGGCGGGGTCTAAAGTGGGTGTTACCAAATCTTTTGTGAAAGTTAAATTGAGCAAAGGGCTGTGTGGAAAATTGATTTGGTTATTTATTAGAGGTGCTTTATTATTCACCGCTTCCCTAATGTAAATTTTCTTTTAAATTATTTAATTTTAAACCTTTATTATCGGTATTTAATATTTTCAAAAATATCTATCTCTATAAAAATCTTCAGTCCAAAATAAATTATCGGCTCGGTCTTACACGAGTACAGGTTTAAAGGAACGAGAGACACGACTCTAGAAGAAACGAAGATCACGATTTAGGGAACCAACACAATAATCACCGAAGAACGCGAAGAAGCACATTACGAGGCGCCCTATATGTACAATATAATGCAATATTGAGTAGTAATCAATAACCAGTGGTCGTCAGCAGCCAACATCCGATGCCAGAAAGCAAACAAGTTAACAAGACGCGCGATAAATGTTACGATACAAAAATGCGGGAGGTTATTATTAAGGGTGGCGGGGGAAGGAAAGCGCCCTCGCGTGCAGAAGGGCTTTTTATTCCCGCCGCTCCGAGGGAGGTTGTCATCGCGACCGTTTCAGCGCCCATTAGTGGAATGTTTCTTTATTTTCCTCATTTCTGGCTTCTGCGGACTATCGGCGCGAGATGTTTCGGCGTGACAATTTAAAAACAGGCAACGTCTAAATGTCTGTGTCCAAAGTAGGGTTAAAGTAATGTGCTCCTTTAAACGATAGATAGATATATTTAAACAATTTTATAAAGTTATAAATACAATTCAGTGCAGCTACTTTATTCGGAAATTGTAACTATATTCACACTGATTTATCTAATAATTGTGTATAGAAAGAACAGTCAGTGGATTTTTGTTGATAATGCCCGAAGGTCGATCATACAAGTGAACAGATAAACCAGCTACTTTCATCACTGGTCGGTGTTAAGTTTTGAGATTATTGGTTTATTTCAGTTTATACATCAATAATGGTACAATATTAATGAAAACACTTTTTTTAACCACTAACTTTATTTGATACGTATCACTACATATTTCAGAAACATCCGTTTCCTTCTTCAGGTTAGCGTACACTGCGGGAGTCTGCACTCACTTGAAGAAGGAAAGGGACAGACTGTGACCGTGGCAACAATTAGATATTGTGATTTAGAAATATCGGCGTTCGACTCGACGTAATGATATACTGTTCTCTCTTTTCAACAATTACAATTACTCGCCTCGTGATCCAAAGGTCGCGGATTCGAATGTCACTCCAGACCAGCAAGTTAGTCCTATTTTTATAACACAAACGTTTAGTTTAGTTTGAAAATAGCAAGAATATTAAGTGACACGTACTCCTTATTCACATCTCTATTTAAAAAAAAAAATTGACGAGAACAAGCCCAAACAGAATGGACAGAATTTGCCGGCAGAAAATATATTTAGTATTGAGATCTGCAAGCCGCGATGAGTACACGAACCTAAAGCCCTTTAAACAAGAAATCAATATCCACGAAAAGAACGCAGCACTTGAAGCGAACTCCTTAAACAAACTTTTGCAATCACCAACCGTCGAAGATTAGTTGGCGTTGAACAGATCCACAACCTTCGGTCTTCAGTAAATATTAATTGCGCTCTATGGGTGCCGATAAGCGATCACAAAATACCCGGCATAAACTTTTCCCCTGACGAGAATAAACACGGCGACCCGAATATGTAGGTACCTACCACAAATATGGGCGTGACCGTAAAACAAACTAACGAAATTCGATACGAAATTACTCTAAGTGGCTTTTACATAAAATTACATTCGGCGCGCACAGGAGGGCGAGGGGGGCGGGTCCCGTCAAGCCCACCCGTCCGCGGACGGGATTCGAACGTTTAGGCGAGTAGGAAAAAGTTAACGAGCGAAATTATTAGCATAAATTACAACAGGAATTCTCAACAAACTCGGCAACTTTCTCGGCGACGACGCAATAATATTATTTGAGATCAATGTTTATTTAAGTGGGGGAGTTTTCGGTTTAAATGGTTTCCAACGTCACGAGTCGCTATCGGATGATCTCCTCCGCTGGAGTTTTCGAGGGAGTCTTCCGACTAAACGGTGGACCAAACTTTAATACTCTTATCGCCGGAGTATGCAGATTAGGGGTGCAACGATTTTCTTTTAAGGTTGTTTTCTAGTATGGTGGGAGTGGAAAAACATGTAAGGGTTGTTAATAAATCTTAAGGCAAAGTATCGGCAAAGTCGAGACTTTAGAGATGTGGTTCTATAGACGGGTACTGAAAGTTTCCTGGGTGGATAGAGTGACGAATGTTGAAAAAGACCGAGAAGTGGTGCGGACCATCTGACTAAGAAAGTGCGATTATCTTGCACATATGTACAGTCTTAACCAACTCATCCAATAAGCGTAACAAGCAGATGCCGCACCCCGTGGCTGCGTAACTAGAGAGATTGGTACGAGCAAAACTCGACTGAGTTCTGAGTTGTTCTGTCGGCGGTGAGAAATCGTAATCGCCGACCTCCGATAGGAGATGGCACTATAACAAGCAGGCAAAATGTTACGGTGTAGGCCTAGAGAATGAACTCAGTGAAAATAATTACATTAATATTATTCCCAATAATCAAAAGTAGCATAATAAAATCTATACCCATAAAACTCACTGTCTGTCTGTCTGTTCTCTATACTAATCTACACGGAGTACGTGTCATATTAATATTCTTACTATTTTCAAAGTAAGCTAAACGCTTGTACTATGTAAATAGGACTGACTTGCTGGTCTTGAGTGAGGTTCGAACCCGCGACCTTTGAATCACGAGGTGAGAGTTCTAACCACAAGACCAAGAAGCTATTCTTTGCAAGCGACATTTCTCCCTCCACCTCCTCCTGATATATTTTCCATGGAAATCTGTACCGTTCAATCGATCTGACTCTAATTTTGCATACTTATTCTTTAGGACCCGGCAAGTAATTGGTATAGGCGACATTTACCCCTCCTCGTGAAATATTTTCTGTACAAATCTACATACATCTTTTGACAGATCTGACCCAAACTTTGCATACATATTCTTTAGGTCCCGGCAGAATACGTATGCTACATTTCCCCCTGGACATCCCACCCATCCCAAACAAGATTAACCAATTAATTATTAATTAAACAATTAATGGAAATATTGTTTTTATTAGAGATTTAGCAAAACAATGGAACCTTTTAAGGTCCCCACAAACTTTTTAAAATAAATAACTAAATAAATCCTTATCCCGGGTACGAACAGCTGGTATAAAATATATTAAATATTTAGACTTACTTACCATCACGCAGTTTTCCCGCGAGGGTAGGCAGAGAGGATAGAGCACCATATTCTTCTGACTGTGGGAATTAACGTTTTTCGAGGCAGCAAATAAGTTATGAAGCTCCAGTCACAAATTTTAACTCTTATGCCTATTGCTTTCGTGTGGTTGGGAAACGCTATTGCAGAAGTAAAATGATTATTTATTAGTAGATTTAGTTCGTTTGTGGATATGCAATAATGTAATTGAAATATCACTTGAGTGAATAAAACCAAACACTTTATTAATGTCAGGCGAATAGGTAAGTGGACGCACAGGAGCAATGCAAAAATTCAACCCTATAATAATCCCCTAGCTTGGATAGGCCATGTGTGTCGGGCAAGCAGTACCAGACAGCTGGGTAGATTCAGACAGGGCCTCGAGCACAATGTACTGGAGAAGCTAAGGCGTAGGGGGAAAGAAGGATGGGAGTAGAAGCCAATGGATCGGAAGAAATGGAGCTCCACAAGAGTTGTGTTTTATTGACTTTTAAACGAAAATCTGAAACTTTGGGGGTTTTTTGCTGTATCTCAAGTTTGTTTGTCCAAAGTTAAAAGGCGAGCATACCTTTAGCCCCGAAATGCCTATTTCGAAAATAACATTTTTACGTCTAAACCGGCTACTCTAGCTGTCGCTAGTAGTGGTTGACCCCTAAAAGTGGTTATCCAGTACCTATTCAACAAAAACCTTTCCGAATCTGTTATTTTTAAATTTCAAAAAAACTTTAGGTAGGTATACTTAATCGTGAAAAATGTTGATAGATTTGAAATAAAAAATCTCAGAAATAGAATAAAAAAAAATACAGAAGGTACTTAGGGGAAGTCCATAAATTACGTGGCCTGCAAGGGGGGGGTTTGAGGGTTAGGTAAAATGCTATGCTGGGCTACGTGGGGTAGGGGGGATGAGAGTCGAGTTACGCAATTCTTTAATTTACTTTACTTGGCACAATTAAAACGTTACAGAATATGCGATCGATAAATCTGCGCAGATCGGTTTGCACCGATAAATGGTAGCGATACATCGTTATATGTGTAGCAGGCTGTGAATTTGATACGCTCGAGCCGACTGTAGAGTAGCTCGATGAAAACGTAATTTTATTTAAAAGGGAACCTCAAGAAGAAAAGAATCCTTTGGCTGCAACTGAGAAATATGTTTTTCCAATCATTGACAGTTCGCAGGAGTAGCTAGTGTCATCCTTTCAGTCAGAATTTAGATAATTTATTTAAAAAGAGTTTTTATAAGAGGAAACACCACAAAATGTCTTTTAGGATAAATAGGGAAAAAACCTAGATCACTTGGGGGAGGAGGGGCCAAAGCAAACGCCACGTTAGGGCTACATAGGGAGAGAGAAAGATTCAAAAGAGTTCAAAATGGTACCACGTAATTTATGGACGCTTCCTTGCCGGTAGGTTTTCATTGTTGAAATTCGAAAGTGGGCATACTTTAACGCTATTGGTAAACAAATATTTCAATTGTGTCCAAAATACTCCAAAGTGCGTCTTTCGCGCCCGTCCTAAGGCGTCCTTTAAAAGTTAGTAACATACGTACAGGGTGTCTCATGGCTAGTAGCAAAAACTTTACAGGTGGATTTATGCTTTGATAATGAGTCGAAAATCGTTTGCTTTTTTTTCAAAATTTCTGACTTATTTTTTGCAAAAAATTACAGTGACTTAAATCGATTATAAAGAATTTATTTACATTAATACCACTCAAAAAAAAAAGATAAAAACCAAGGAAATTTTTTTTTGAAAAATCATTTGATTTGACGAATTTATTTTTCATAATCAAAATAAGTACCTTAATGATAGTTGAACTTTCTGCAGTGCAGTATTTAATGAATCAGAAATATTGAGAAAAAAAAACAGTTTTAATACAAATTAGGTCACGTTTGTTTGAACATTTTCGACTCATTATCAAGGCCTGTACATCTTTTGCTACTAGCTATGAGCTATATTATATGTAGCACTAATTGCAATGGAAGTAATTGCAGTTACCTAATCCAAGGTTACTACTACAAAAAATACATGACGCGCGATATTTTTTTAAACAAAAAATATTTTTTTAAACAAAAAATATTTTTTTAAACAAAAAATATTTTTCTAAATTTGTGATCGCAGATCGTTGGCGACTATCATAAATTTTCCGAAAATGGTCTTCTGTTCTCGCAATTTCTTTATTTAAATAGTACATATTTAAAATTTTGTGGCCTGATCAACGCCTGAACGTTCAGAAGTGATATATTATAGAGGATTAGCTGAAAATTGTGACAATTTTACAAAGTATTTCGTAAGAAAATTATTTTTCGTAAATTCTTTAAGGAAGCACCTAAGATCGTGAGTACTGGAGTAATATATAGCACAGCACTACTACATGCAAACGTGTGCTGACATTTTAACGTTTTTCGATACTTTTGATATTGAAACTTTCAAAATGTTTCATTTAACTCTACACAAAATATTTAAATATACACCATTGGATAATACCTACTAGTCAACTAATTAATTAATCATCATATAGTCACGGGACGTGGCTTTGGGAGGCAAATGAAAGCGATAGAAATTAATTTAGTTTCATTTATTACTAAAGAAAGCCACTGGACACGAGTTAAATGTCCTCCGAATATTTCACGCACTTATTATTGGACTTTACGTTGATTCGCACTGGTTAACGCTTCTTCTATCGCTTAGATATTTTAAATTTTCGATTGCAGAAACTACTCGCCCGGTATCCCTTTATTCACTTTCGCTGGTATAAATATAGTATTTTCCCGGTATAGCTGCTGGTCGCACTGGGCTCGCTCTGTTGGTAGTATCGCGTATTGTAATATCACCGTCACGAATCACTGGACACACTGGTTTTATCGCGGAGATGTCGCCTTGTTATCGTCACGAACTGAATTGGGGACCCCCGACCCGCGACTCCTTTTATAGATAAATTCCTTAGTCAGATTTGTTCTAGAATTGGCGAGAGGCCTGTAGAAAGTTCTGGACATTTCTAATGTAATATTTTACTATGTAATTGAATATCATAGATTCATCGAGAGAGAACGCGGTCACGCATGACTGACTCTGCGTTGCGTGCGTAATGCTCCAAAATTTTCAGTTACGAATGATTAACCCTGCTTTGAGTGACGTTGTTGTATTGTTATCAAGATTTAGTAGGTTCACCGTCTCGCTAAAAATTTCCTGTAACGTGTGTCATGTGCAACACAGATCGATGTTACAGTACACATTAAACATTTTCTATTTATTTCTTTCTTTTAAATTTATTTATACATATAAATGTATCATTAGTGATTCTGCAGCTTTCACTTTGAACATTTGTAACCGGATTCAAGATTACTTATATCCTAAAAGCAATCGTAATTTCATATTAATTTTAAATAATGTTCGATGGCTCCCGGACACTTAGAATAAAAAATTAAATTATTTTAAAGAAATCATGGGCGCCAAATACTTTGCATAAGGGTATATACCTACGGCGCGGCACTGCTTATAGGCTGTAGCGAATAATTTTTTTTTTACGAACATTTACGTATTCAGAATACATTATATGTTAAGTAGTCATTAAGTTTAAATAACAATTTTAATGGGACGGATGCATCTGCTTTGTCTGCACCAGTTCTTCTAAGTTTGGCTTTGTTTTGGCCGGTGCAACTCTACCATCGCTTGTGGCGGATAATCTATTTCGAGATTTTGTCTTGAAAGTAAGTAGTGTAGAAAAGGCCGTCTTACACTCATAGGTGGTTGCGAATGGAATCAGCACTAGATGGGACTATGCCATTTCAATTCAAAAATCACTACAAAACGTATCACGGAAAACATGTTTTGCACCCGCATCATTTATCAAATCAAAATTAAATTATCCTTCGAAGGCAGAAGACTAATGGATAGTACAAATGGGTTATTGATAAAAAGATAAGATTTTTTCAAATCCTCGTAGATCAGGAAAATATTAATATTTTTTTTGCTAAGATTGAGTACGTCGTCGCTGTATATATAATAAATCCTGTGAGACCTTTAGTACATTCTGAGATAAGCGAATAAAAACTGTTTTAAAAATAATTGCACAGACTAGATTTTATATGAGAAATTGACAAATTGATTCGTGTATCTCAGAATGTACTAAACGGCACATAGGATTTATTATATATACACCGACGACATGCTGTTTCATCACCTCAAGGATATCGCCATCCAAGCTCATTTTCATCAAAATGTGTTCATCCGTGGAAATGAGGCAAAATTCTTACTCTCTAACTTTACAATACATAGTTCGAGCTACATTTTAAAAACTGTCAATTTTTCGTGACAATGGAGCACTGTGACATCTTTTCCTTGCAGCGCCAGGTTGATATAATTCAAAAGTCTACCAAAAATGCCATGGAAATAAGAAAACGTACATTGGAGAATTTTGCATTTTCTTTATGCAGTATGAAAACTCTCTTTAGAACTTTTCCTTTGGAAAGCCACCTCACGTGTGAGCGCATCGAGAGTGTTTCAAATTCATAATCGCTTTCTTTGCATAACTCAAAAAAATTAATGAGAGTACAATAAGTTTGTTTGTTTTTGCGTTTTAGTATAAATATGCGTTCTTTTTTCGCGATCCTACCGAAACCGTTTCGCAGTCCGCTGTTTTAGCATGTTACGGACTGACAACGAATTTATTACATTTAGATAAAACAATTGACAAAATGTTTTATAGTAAATTTTTAACTCTATGTGCTTTCTTAGTGAAACTATATTAATATTTTTTAATTAATATGGATGTTTTTTAAATGAAAGAACAGGAACAAAATGTTTATCGATAAAAACAGTTTTCAAAATGTCAAAGAAGGCAATGGGTTTACTTCATCTTATCATGTAATATGTTAATTTACTACTTCACCGATTACAATGGATGAACGTTTTTATCTATGACAGGGATTTATAATTTCTTATCAAGACGAAAGGGGTTCCGTGATGCTGGGAACTGTTATATATCTTAAGAGACCAATAATACGAAGGCACTCTGTTTGCCAATCAGAACTCTCCATTTTATCTGCGGGGTTATAAATGGCGAACGTTTTACACGAAGCGAAAAGTCGTCAGCAGAAAAAAGCAGAAATGTCCAGTCGGTGGTTCTCAAACTCCGTCACCGGTAGGATCCCGCCCCGGGGATTAGATTAGCCAACAGAGCGGGAGAAAAGTAGAAATGTTCACATCAAAGAAAATAAAACATCCACAGTTCGTCAACATAATTTATTAGATTTATTCTCAGAGCACAGACGCGGGAGTCAGTTTGACAAATAATTTTTGTCTCCGAGGCGAATAACGAGATCAATAAGATATTATTATCCTTATTTATATATTTATTTTTTCTCACTCATTGTGTGATGTATAAAGTTTAAAAAAATGATTTTATCATTTGTTTGTATCTACTTGTATTCATTAATTACATCTACATGTTTCGGAAAAACCTTTCCATCGTCAGGGGGTTTTATAAATGTTTATAAAACACCCTCACGATGGAAAGATTTTTCTGACACATGTAGGTGTAATTAATGAATGTAAGTAGATACAAACAAAAATAAAATCAATTTTTTTTCAAATGTCAATCTACAAAGTTGTTCAACCAATTAAAAAAATATATAAAGTATTATATCAACATATTGTGTAGGTACTTGTGTGAATACCAGTTATTACTATTATTAATCCCGTACAACTTTGTTTAGAATAACGCTGGAACACTAAAATTATGAAATAGATAAATTAAATTTTTGAAAAGTGAACGTAATAATAATAACACACAATAAGGCTAGCGGCACACTACCCCGATCTTCCGTCGCGTCAAATCGGCAACCAAAACAGCATTTCCAGGACAGATTCGAACCAAATGCGGACGATTAGTCGAATGTGGCACGTTGCATTTAAAAATATGAGATGCGGCAATCTTAAATTGACGGAATATCGGTGGGGGAAAACGGAACAGGACTATTTGCGCAATGTGTTTGATAACAGTATATTAAATGGAAATAAATGTATACTATGGTGTTAGCCTTAGGGCCAGTTGCATCTAGGTGTGAAATCTGATGTAAAAAAAATGAAAGAGCGGCTAAAAGAGCATGAAAAACATATAAATTAAAACAACTCTAAAATGTCTGTCTACCTTAAAACTCGGAAATGGATTGCAACAATGTTGATGCAATTTCATTCAGCGTAATTTGTCTAGAAAGCATGAAAGTTGTCTATTATCACGGCACGAAATAATTAGGCTGAGGCAGAAAAATAGTGCCAGCAGCACAGTAAGTTAGGCACGGCGGCAAAACTACAAAAGATGATACAAGGAAACAATTTGTGAGAAAGGAATTTAATTCCCAAATTGTCATAGGATCCATTGACTGTACACAGAACGACACAATGTTTGCGGATGCCATAGATATCAAAGGCAGAAGTAGGAGGGATGTTGAGGAACCCTTCATTCGACTAGAAAAAAAAATCTGAGGGTAAACTTTGCCAAAAAATGGTAATGACAAGAAGGCCATACATCAAAAATAAGGAGCGGGTGGGAAGACATCGATTCCACGGAGTTGAGAACTCCAACCATCTGGAAGCGAAGCTGCGACCACAACAATAACTGTATAAAGAACCAGACCTCGTAAGACTACGCCGGACCGGGCATGTGAACTTCTCCAAGGTTCGCACACTTCACAATTCACACTTGTCTCAGTAACCCCAAGGAAAGCGACCTCGGGGAGGACCTCAAAATGGGGCAACTATATCGAGAATGACGTAAGAAAACGTGGCTACGCGACTGGCAACATCCTCAATGGAATGTATACTTTCTGTACATGGATAAAATACACTTGTGGAAGAATCACCCGGGTAGATTTTGAAGGAGTGATTAACATTACGGTAATTAACACGAACGTTGAAGAGCACTGCTCCTAAGAATTAGTATCGGGACAGCATAACACGCAGTATGTATATACAATGTACATATATGAGCGAGATTCAGATCGCCGTAAGCCACCGATGATCGCGTCACTTCCATCACATGCCCGCCCAAGTCGGGAGAATAATCCCCGATCGGGATTCCCGGATACAATACAAGGATTAAAACAGAACATGCTGAGGATATTCCAACAATGTTATGGTAGTTTTTGAACAATAGATGGACACATATACAGGCTCAGTTTTGTGCAATACCTATATAGGGACATGGATACATAAATAATTATGTTGAAGATATAAATACTTTATCAAGCACCAAAGTCCCTGCTGAATTCAAGGCCGATAGGGCGAAGGAGCTTAGGAAGGCCAAAATTAAGATGGAGCGACAACGTCCTCAAAGACATTTCTGCCTTGGAGCTTCCGAACTGGAGAGAGCTGGCAATAAACCAAGATGAGTGGAGGAAGACTCTTGAGGAGGCCAAGACCCACCAGGGGTTGTAGAGCCAAGAGTGATGATTAGTAATCTATACAAGGGAGGAAAGACTTTTATAAATTTCAGCTACTGCTGAAACTTACTAGAGATACGTACACGGATCACGCTTTACATGAGTATTCTTATTATTTTCAAACTAAAAACCCGACTTTTAGATCGCCAGGCGAGTGTCTTAATCACTAGACCGACATGCACCTTGCTACTCGAGCACATTAGGAGAGATGGCACAATAGCGCAATACGCTCCATCGAGTTGTACTACCACAATCGGCCTGCCGCCCAAAATCCTGAAAACCTTTCTGGACCAAAGCCAACACACTTGGTACATGCCCAAGAAAACAGGTGGAGAATTGAATGATTTATCATTTTCATGTTTACATGGAATGCAAAAGAGATACGCGCAACAGTCAGCAACAAACAACCCCAAAAAGTTTGCAAATGGTCACTGTGTCTATATTTTAGCTGTGTCTATCACACACTTGATTTAATTTTAAAAATAAATAAATTTTAATTATACGTTAGGATGACTCTACATTACAATAAACAATACTAATATATTATTAACTGGAAGCATCCGCCGTAAATAAATAAAAATGATTATTATTTCAATCTTTGCCTGACCGAAAATATATTTTGCTCCTTTTGAAGAAAATTTGAAACCCTAGACCTAACGAATTACAACATAATCTCAACTTGAGCGCTATCACCACGAGATAAACAGCCGCCCGAGTATAGCCTGACAGTCCAGATTAAAAAGAAAAAATGGGAAAATTGGTTGCGACCCCGAAGTTTGCCAGCTCCGCCAGAGTAATGCGATTGGGAAGTCAGTGCCGGAAGGCTGGCCATCGGTCATTCGGGATTACGCCCGTGTACGGTGGGATTTATACGTGGCGACAGGGATGCGCAACAAAAGGCCCGAGCCCAACAATTTTTAAATTCAATGAGTACTAAAAAGGGAATTATTACGTTTCCACGAGATGGATACGTCATTGAATTCATTTTTTAAATATATTTTGGAACGATCTTCAACACCGAGGCTGGTAAACGAAATATTTTCAACGGGCTGTAAAATCACACTTCTCCTTCCTCTTCCTCATCAGACTTCGTCTCTCCACTGCTGAATATAGGCCTCTTCCTTCCCTTTCCATCAATCACACTAACGAAAAAAAAATTTTTTTTTGCCGTTATCCAGCAGGAGAGTTGTATCTGATTTGATTTTACTTTACAAAATTATTAACTCATATTTTGACACCCCTGATATACTGTGTTTGTTTATGTTTCATGCGCCTGTTAGAACTACTCGGGTACCTACGTTATTTTCTTGTGACAACACTAGAATTAACTCGTATTTTAACTCCCTTGCATCTAGACTGCACAGGCTAGGTAACACTTATTTTCAACTCTACTTTAGCACATTATAACGATGCGTTAATAAAAGCTTACACCCTGCCGACATGAATCTATAAGGTATTCATAAAATTAATCATTATACCTATTTGTTTAATTTTATATATAATATGTGTACTTCACACCTCTTTTTTTCTAATTTATATCACTGTAATTATTTATCAATGTAATTTTTAGATATACAATGTTACCACTCTTTTGATATCTTGTTAATACTATAATTAAAAAGGTACTCTTAGGACCGTATAATATCATAAATAAATAAATAGATATTAGTTTATTTTTGAGTAGTTACACCGAATACACAGATATATTAATGTGAGCTTAAAACGAACGTAAAATTCAGCACAAAAATATAATTTATTCTTACAATATCGTGAACGAGAAAATGGAGTACGGTCTATCGACGACAACATCTAAAAAGAGGAAACCCTGCTTGACCAGTGTCTTACACGGTTTTGTTATCCAGGCAGTAAAGTTAGCGCGTGTCCGGAGAGTGGTGTAAACCACGCTTTAGTGCCGAAGGTCCGAGCTTGTGCGATGGGAGCCTATTTTATGACGCCATTAGGCTTTCAATCATCGTGCGTCGCCGTGTAGTATCAGCGCTTGGGAGGCCTTAGAGCAGTGTCCTTCAACCTCTTTACTGACACGGCACACTTGGCCGTCTGCCAAACCGGCAATTCATAAACTTTGTCAACTCTCGACAAAATACGCCCCCTACTTCGCTGTGTCAAAGTGTCGTGTAATGGTTTCCTAAATCTTCCTCCAAAAGTCTTGATCTTAGCGGGCGGCAATTGATGATGATTTATCACATTAAAGTCACGCCCAACACCTTCTAGAATTTTGAAACGGACGCCCGTCAGCGAATAAAGCCACGACGGGTCAAGATAACATTCGAGTTCATCCTCTCGACCAAGCAAACGGAAATCAGAAACGGCACATATCCCGGTGTACTCGCTTCATAATAAATCAACGGATTTTCAATACCTCGAATGTGTACGTCTTCACATGTCGCTGCCTCAGGTTCACCTTTTAACAAACCATAATTGTTGATGGCTCATAAAATCACAATGTATTATACCTATTTATGTATATAGACCTAGTGTCTATTTGTCGAGTAATCTCCCCTGCAATGGGATACAAAATGTCGCACAGAGAGCTGAAACAAAAATTCTACACAGTATATAAAGCCTTCTAAAATAGTTATTATACTCGCCGGCAAGAGCAGTACCGCTCATCATCGGGTATAGTTTGGAAATTAGAAGGCGCTAAATTACAAAAAAAAATCGAGATACAGAAGCAACGCGACAATACGAGTAGTAATAACATTCTTACGCCTATAAGACCTCTCCCTATTCGCAGCCATAAGCAAATTATATCTAATGGTAAAATGATGGGGAGAAATGCGAAGAAGCAGGGTTGAGATGATTTAAATCGCGATTAAAATCAAGTGATTTTTTTTTAAATCAATACATTTTTACTGCAACCAAATCAGCCAAAAAGTATCAAGGGATTTCCCTCGGCAAAAGTTGAGCCTTTCACTGATTATTAGTCGATAAACAAGTCGTATATTGATATATGACTAGCGAGTAGCAATACATAATATTAAAAAATGTATAACCGAAGAATAATTGGATATAATCAAGCAATTGATAAGTACAGTTGCTTCTTCCGCCGGGGTCGAAAGAATATTTTCGGCATTCAATTTGGTTCACAGCAAAATAAGAAATAGATTAGGCACCGAGAAGGCGGCCGAATTAATCTTCCTTTTGAAAAACTAAATTCGAATTACAAAACCAATAAAATCACAACATAAGTATGACTGCAACCGAGTACGACTATGATGAAACTTAAAAAAACTAACCAATAAAAACCAAGTTTTTACAGTACTCCCCCCTTTCTCATTTTCGGGTTTCGTGTCTACCAGATGCGTCGGAGTTTTTTCATACAACTTACTGAGTTGGATGAAAAACCATTAAAAATATGAAAAATCCAAAATTATACTATAATTATTAATTTTTTTATCAAAAATTTGATAGATCTTCTTGATCGTCGCCAAGAGTCTGCTTGCAAAGATTCAGCTCGATTGGATCACGGAAAAAGGGTTAAAAATCGATCCAAAGTTTTTTCGTCAGACAAGCAAGCAGACACACGAGGAGTAAGGAAAGGGAGTATGAAAAAAACAATTTTTATGTTAATTTATTGTAGTGCTTATTTTCCTTGTTAATTTTTTTGTTGAACGTGGCAAATAAATATGCTACTGTTTTTTTTTTAAATTACCGACTTTTTAGAAGAATTAATATGTCGATTTTCGTTAATTTTATTAATTATCAAAATAAACAAAAATTATAGTGTTTTCTCAACAACCACTCATTACCACTCACCATTATATACAATAAATCCCTAACGGAAGGCATTTTCCCCAGTAAATGGAAAACCGCATTCGTCACACCTATCCACAATCACCCCTCTTCAACATGGCTTCTTTCCACATCGCTCAGTAACGTCTAATCTTCTCATATATTCTCAGTTCATCCGTAATGCAATTGACAACCGACTTTCAGGTCGACTCATCTACACCGACATTGCAAAGGCTTTCGACAAGGTAAATCAATCCCTTATCGTAGAAAAATTAGCAACATTTGGGATACACGGTACCTTACTAAAATGGTTTAAAAGCTACATTACAGAAAGAACCCACATAGTTGTCATCAGCGGCCACTCAAGCACCCCATTTTTCACTACCTCCGGTATAAGCCAGGGATCCCGCCTAGGGCCTCTTCTCTTTCTAATATTTATTAACGACATAAAAGAAGTCATAAAACACCCCAATCTATTACTTTTCGCTGACGACCTCAAAATATACAAATCAATCAACACTATACATGACTGTCACCTCCTTCAAATTGACCTTAACGCACTCCAAAAATGGTGCATAGACAATGACCTCTACTTCAACACAGAAAAATGCAACTCAATATCCTTCACTAAAAAACGCAGAACCATACATTTGAATACAGTTTCAACCAAACCACGCTTAATCCATTAACAACTATTAAAGACCTGGGAATAACCTTTGACAACTCCCTCAAATTCAACTACCACATAGACGATATCTCTAGGCGAGCATCCAAAACCCTCGGCTTCGTCCTCAGAGCAACGAAAGAATTCCACGACACAGCCGCTCCAATTGCTATCTATAAATCCCTCATCAGAAGCCTACTGGAGTTCTCATCAACAATTTGGTCGCCCAATTACGAAATTCACAACTACAGAGTCGAAAAAATCCAGAAAAAATTCCTTAAATCACTGACACACAGACAGGGCCTAAATGAGTTGCTCGATACATACGACAAAAGACTCGAAAATTTCCATATAATTTCATTAGAAAAAAGACGAAAAATCACAGACCTTATGACACTCCACAAAATAGTAAACAACAAACTAGACTCGCCCTCAATACTCTCGCAAATAGATATTAATATACCTGCTCGGTCTCTGAGATTCTAAACACTATTCCACACAAAGGTCTACCACACTAACATAGGTTATTTCTCTCCTCTACCTAGAATGCTAAACCAGCACAACGAGGTCACGTTGTGTAACCCCAACATTGACATATTTCACATGACACAACCTCGGTTTAAGAGAGAAATTATATCGCTCCTGACCGAAAATAGTTTGAGCGTGTAAGACGGACTCTTCGGAAATCAACCTAAACAAAAAATTTATAGCCACAAAGCGCGGGTACACATTTTCTGACTTAGTTGACCTGGGAGCCTACATGCCTATTATGTCGTGCGGAGAATGTGAACTTCGTTCATCTTGTAATCACTTACAGTAGTATACTTATATTGTATAATGTATTAATGTTTTATTTTAATGTATCATCCTAAATTGTAAGTGTACTAATCACCTTGTCCTAAATGACTATCCATTAGGGTCATTCTGACCTGTCGATAGTCTTTAAATTAAAAAATAAAATAAAAAATAAAAATAACAACAACTTTCAAATTAAAAAAGATCGGAATAATAAAAAATCATGATTTTTATCAACCCTGCGAAGAAGGACGTATTTGCTCGCAGAACGACGCGGTGTGGTATCGCCCTCGGCCGGCAGGACTGGGAGCACTAATCGAGGCGAGGAAAACCGCGCTCCTGGCCTCGGGCCAGGGTTGACCCGCCGGGCATCACATCACAAGACCAATTCTTCAAGATTCGTGAGGAAATTACAATATAAAATTCAAAAGCTACAGTAGCTCTGTCTGCATTAATTTCTCTGTAGAGTGCAACAACATTTGCATGATGTGAACAACATTTTTTTCTTAGGACGATTCCACGGCTAATCCCGAAACAACCTTCTTCTTAAATAAATAAAAATAACTTTGTTTAACACCACTTATATTTATTTTCAAATCCAACCGGGTTTCGCTACGACCGTAGCTTTTTCAGGGAGAATCTTAACTGCCTAAAAATTGAAAAATTATGTGCTTCTATACTAGTGTGAAAGGACGGAGTGCCAATAGTGGGGGTAGGGGGTGGGATTTCGCAGGGAATATTTTATTACTATTAAGAGGGAACATATTTAAAAGTGGACTAAAAGATAAATTTACTTGATTATTAATGATTTTATGATTCATACTAATAATGGCTTTATAGACTAGATAATTTAGAGATAAGGAAAGCCATTAATATGAATTATAAAATCATTAATAATCAAGTAAATTTATCTTTTAGTCCACTTTTAAACATGTTCCCTCTTAATAGTAATATTCCCTGCGAAATCCCACCCCCTACCCCCACTATTGGCACTCCGTCCTTTCACACTAGTATATAAGCACATAATTTTTGTATGTTTAGGCAGTTAAAATTCTCCCTGAAGAAGCTACGGTCGTAGCGAAACCCGGTTGGATTTGAAAATAAATATAAGTGCTGTTAAACAAAGTTATTTTTATTTATTTAATTATAATGTTTCACCACCAAGTGTTTGCTTCCTTCGAAAATTTAACCTTCTTCTTTTTTAGATCCTCAATCTGTGTTAACAGGTCAGTCCTGGTCTTGTGACGAGGACGTCCAGCTCTCTCTCCATCTCTTTGGTGGTCTCCCTGGAGGTCGGCGCCCCTCTTGAATCCTGCGCATAACGGCTCTGGGAAGCCTCGTCCGATCCATTCTCTCCTCATGGTCTCTTCAGAAACGCCTTCTCTGCCTGCTCCATCTTATAATGTCTTGTAGGTCGCAGATTCTGCGGATTTCCGCATCGAGCACTTTATCTCTGAGGGTCTTCATCTCGGTACTTTTAAGGAGGTGTTTAGTTCTCACCGTGTCCGCTCTTGCTTCGATATCGTATGTCATGATAGGTCTTATTGCATGTTTTATATATTCTGACTTTGCTACCATTAGCATATGCTTATTTGCCCATACAGTGTCTCTTAAGCATCCGGAGTTAACCGCTGCTTTGTTTGTCTGCTCTTTGACATGGTTATACAGATGGCTGTACCTAGATATCTCCACCCAAACGTACTTAAATTTCATAACCTGTTCTATGGGTTTATTATTTACGACCAATATACATCTTCGAGTTCGTCTAGATATTGTAAGACCGAAACAACCAATGTTAAGAAACAAAAAAAAATAGTGCGCCATTAACCGGGCAGCGTAGCCGCCCGCAGGACCTGGCATCAGATAATGGGTAAGAACCATTTTTTTTTTCTTTATATTTTTTTATACTTATTGTAGACACCAATGGCCGCGTAGAGGCCTCCAATGGCAATGGAAACTATATGTTAAAAATAAGTACTCACTCACACTTTTGAAACAAGAAGTAATTTAGTTTGATTGCAATTTTCGACTACGATTTGATATTATTATACTCATATGAGAAATTATGGCCAATAAGAATCTGTCAAAGGAAGCAACACTAGCGATACATAATGGCGTTCTAGTGCCAACTCTGATGTATGGAAGTGAAGCCTGGAACTGGCAAAAACGGAATGAAAGTAGACTAAATGCTGTGGAAATGCGGTCCCTGTGTGAAAAATCTTCGGTCGATTGAGGAATGAACAAATTAGGTGAGGAAAATAGAATAAAGAAAGGAGTGATGAGATGGTTTGGACATGTACGAGTGAGGAAAGGATGGTTAAGAAAATATTTAGGGCGAGTGTTGAAGGCAACATGAATAAAGGGCATCCGCGAAAGACATATTACAAGTATTGGAGGATGGCCCTATTAAAAGCCTCAACAACCGTAGAACATGTACGAATGCAGCCGAAGAAAAAGTGGTTCGTCAAGATAGAAGAATATGGCGTTCTATCCTCTCTGCCTACCCCTGCGGGGAAACGGCGTGATGGGATTACCTACAGTCTCTAGTTCGCCAAGACTCGAGTTGGCTCTCTTCGACCGCGGATTTTCCAATTCAGCTCATTCCTCCTCACGCACGCTTAATGCACATCGAGAATAGTTTAGTACAAAAATGATATAAAATGACAGAAATCTTTTTCCCGAGCAGCCCCGACGTGCTCGAACCGCGCCGTGACCGTACAAGCGGACTACAGGATTGCCAGACTTGCAAAAACGTGATCGCCATAAAAAATGTTCCTGAAATACGCTCCGCTGCGACTGGCGGCGGGTTAAGCGCCCAGCGGACAATACCGGAAAGGGAACTTTGCCGAGAATTATTCTGTACAAGGGATGTCATTAGAGTCGTCCATGGAAAGTGTCGAATCCATTTTAATTGAAATCTCGACGAAAATCGTAATGTCTCAATTATGCCGTTGGAAGAGTGTTTTACTGACTATTGCGTAAATTAAGGTACTGATACACATGCTTATTAGTGGCACGTGAGCATGCGCAGTATTGACCTTCTTTTTTAGCCCTTGCTTATTAGTGGCGTGTGTGTACGCATAATAATAATAAGCGTAATTAGTGGCATGCTCAAAAATCAACCGCCGGTTGATTTATGAGCATGCTAATGTCATTCACCATGAGAAGGGGTCTCTTTTGAGCATGTGTGAACAGGCTTGCTTATTATGAGCATGCTTATGTCGTTCGCGGGCTTCACGGCTAGGGTTATCAATGCGATCTTCTCAGTCCGCGACAGATGAAACAAATATGGCGCGTTGAATGATAAAACATTACTTTTCGTGACTTATTATAGGAATCACTAATGTCTGTGTAATACTCGGCCACCGTTGTGTAAAAATAATATAGCAAGAAATAATGTTTATGAAACTTTATTAAAAGGCATGAATGATTCAAATCTTACAATAAAAATTATAAAAACAAAAATCAAAGGTGTGCGGATGGAAACTCGGGAACCGTTTTGATTTATTGGTTCACTTGAATTTTCTATTTCAGTTTGCGAAGTTTCCATTTTGAACAAGAGCGTCTCTATTCTTTGACAAGAGCATGCCACTAATAAGCATGTGTGTTTGATTGTTAGCTTTGAGCATGCTTCAAAAGATGCGAGTGTCAACAGCGCGAGATGCGCATGTGTGAGCATAAGTTTTGCGGTAAAAGCTGGAAGAAACACAGTCCTCACTTCTTCTTCTACACAGAACACGTATAATTATACACACACACTCATTCGTATGAGAGGATGTACGAGTGTGCTCGAAGCAAAAGCGGTGAAACACTCGTGTCTTCTGAATGCGACATTCGTGCCAGCTTTGACCGCGCGACCTGCGGAAGGGTTCGGATCGCGGGATTACGGATTTGTTTCGTGTCGGGTGCAAAAAACGAGTTTGCACCGCGCTGCGAGAATAAATAATAACGCTTGACGCACACAACAATGGATTAATCGGCGCAGTGCGCGGCGTTCAAAAATAAATGCGGATACAACGCGAACAAAGGGGCCCGGACCGGCCGCTGCGCGAAATACGAGTAAAAGTGCAATTTGCGGGGAACAAAAAGCTCCATTAGAGGATTTACGCGAGCGGGCGCGCGTTCCGTGACCGACCCACAATTCCCTTTCGTTTCTTCCTTTTGCAATTCTACCGTTTCAAACGTGAAAAAATCAAAATTACAAAATGTCAAAATTTACATGCTGATGCCGATGGCTAGGGGTCATCCATAAAGTAAGTCACACTAATTTCGTGATCTTTTGACCCCTCCCCCGTCCTTGTCACAGTTGGTCACATTTGTGAAACCCACCCGTCCCTAGTGTGAGGTCACATATTTAGCAATTTTACATTTAGAAATTGACGAAGAGACGATGGATTCACCGTGCGGGTGCCGGGTCCATCGCATTGCAGAGAGGGGGGCCGAGAACAGTGCCTGGGACTTGTGACCCAGGTGTAGGTTTAAGGGGCCCCCTTATGATGCATCAGCACTCACCTCCACAGTTTCGGTGTCTCTTCCTGCCTAACCAAATCCGACAAGACTCCGTTAGTGCCGTTTTCGATACGCATTCTAATATCGAACTAACGGAAGATAAGCCAAGAACTTTCAGTAAGACGTACAGGACTTTGGCCGATAAACCTCTCGCGCCTACCTCTATCGCGTACAATTGAACTATATAACAGTTTTTATTAAATTGTATTAGATTTTGAAATGTGACGTCACGAAACTTGACCCTCCCACCCCTTGTCACATAATTCTCACAATGTCACAATTCTCACAAATGTCACAACCCCCTCCCCCCCCTTAACGTATGACGTACTTTATGGATGGCCCCCTATGACTGAACGCGAACGTCGAAACGTATATGAAAATGCCGAGAGAGCAGAGCCGAACGAGAGAAGACAATGAACATTTAAATTTTTATTAAGATTATGCGGCGACGTCGCCGCTCCCCAGCAACATAATCAATAAGTTATCTTCTGCGTGTCGCGTCTCGGTAATGATATTCGAGTGTACTGTCTAGAGTCTAGACCAGTGATGTCTAACCTGTGACACGCGTGTCAGAGGTTAGACATCACATGAGACACGCATTGTTTACGAACGATCATCGCCCGAGAACAGTGAACGCGCTCTGCGTTTACTTCGTCCGCAACTAGATGGATTTCAAGACAGCATCTGGATTCGTGGTTCTGTCGACTAGAGGTCGAAACTTGAGAATCCGGAAAGAAATCGTTTGGCGAACGAAAAACGAATTGTAAATTTGGAGCGTTTAAAACCATTACTGGACACTCAGCTATCTGAAAAATTTAGTGAAGCTTACTCACCATTATCTGTTTTACGTACTTTTGTTGAGTTTTATTCTCAGCATTGAGCAATATACAAATCAATAAAAGACTCACGCAAAAAGTTGGAAGCGCTCGTTTAAGTTTGAAGTGCACAAAATACCAACATTCAATAGAAGATTTAGCAAATGATATTCAGCCACAAAAAGCACTATAATGTAAAGAAATTTTGTTGTTACTTATTAAATAAATAAATAAATATATCAAAAATATAAAGCCTTTTACTAGAAATAAAATGTCAAAATTATGGATATTTCTAGATGAGACACAGTATCATATTTAAGCTAGGTTAATTCCTGAATTTTGACCGAATAGAAGACATCTAGCCCAAAAGATTAGCCACCAATGGTCGTAGACACTATTTATTCAAAATACCAATAAGCTACAATTCGAGCACTTTCGGGACCACAATCAAGTCATTAAACAAGTGCGTCGTATCATATAACACTAAATCCGAACTCAATACATAAAACGTAACATACATAAAGCACACGATTCAGATAAAACAATAACACAGCAAACCTAAATACAATTTTCCAATTTGCTTCTATGAACAGATCTACACTGATTAATATAGGGAAGATAATATTAAAATATATTATATTATTTATAAGTGTTCGACTCCGTGCATACGCAGACACATCTTATATCAAGGTGTTAGTTAATAAGAGTGTGCCTGTATTTCGACAGATAAATCTCCCTGGCCGAGCACAGATGGATGTACCCGCTGGATAACAACTTTGCTACATTTAATTCTTACATCTGCACAACCAGACTCTTACCACATCTGCAGGATCCTCTGTCATCAGATACATTATTAAATATGTTAAATGTTCAAAAATCAGATATTACCTTTTTGGAGTGGAGATGAGGTCCCTTAGACGTATGTGTGGTAAGTCCATGTATGATAGAGTAAAGAATGAAGATATTAGGAATGAATGTAAAGCTGATCGTAGCATAATACAGAGAATAAAAATAGGGTCGCTCAGGTGGTTTGGGTATGTTGAGCGAATGAATGAGGAAAGAATGGTAAGAAAGATATATGATGCAAGTGTTGACGGCGCCAGAAAGAGAGGGCGACCACGGAAGACGTGGCATGACCAGATTAACCAGATACTGGAAGATGGTCCTGTTAGAAGCCTGAACAACCGTCGAGCTTGCATGCGAAGATGTATGAATGTAGACGAAGCGAAAGTTGTACGTCAGGACAGAAGAGTATGGCGCTCTGTCCTCTCTGCCTGGCGTGATGGTAAGTAAGTAAGTAAAATATGTACCTATATAGTACAAAACCTATACACTCTGCAATCTATGCGGCTTACATTAAAATTTTTGGAGGTTTCTACAATTATAATACACAGTACTATATAGAAAGTTTGGAGTGGAGAGTTTAAACAATGCATTATAGTGTAAAAAGTTGTAACAGCGCGTGAGCATTGGGGGCGATAAAAAATTAATAAAAACTTCAATATTAAATAAATTATTTAATGTTTCATTTGCCTCCCACAACCATGTCACGTGCAATATTTTATTAAATAAATATTTAGAGGTAATTTTTTTACACGTAGGTATGTTAAGTTGTGTGTACAAGCAGATTTAATCTATGTAAAACTTGTACCGAGCTACTTTCCTAGAAGCAAAAATTAAATGTAAAAAATAAAATAAAAAGCAAGAATTTTGAAATTGAAATTATACATTGGAAAAAATTATCTTTATATCCTCTTATTGGTACACAGGTTAAACTCCCTAAATTTTGTTTTATGTATGTATAAGCCCGTCGGGCTAGGAAATTTAGGGACATAAAACGTCCGAAATGAGGCGTCATCATTACGATATTTCTCAGACTTTAATCCATAAAAAGGTAGTCTAGTCTAGTCTCGTTACAACTGAATTGTTAGTTGAAGCCAATGTAATTAATTTCAGTTTATCACGAACACCAAAAAAAGACCGCTGATTAAAGTCAGCTGCGTCGCGTACGAATATTAGTACTGGTAGGGTAGCGTGCTCTAAGAGTGCGCACCATTCATAATACGCGCTAGATGTCATTTTAGCTTACTTTAGTTCCTAACTATCATTTGTGATAAGAGAACACACTGCTGCGCTGTGCATCATAAATAAACCGAAAAGACGCACGTCAGGCAAGTTTTACAAAATTATGTGTTTTGCTTAATTATTTTCACATCTTGTAATCCGTACGATATTTTCGTTTATGATGATACTACCCGTCAAAAAATGACGGTACTTTCACATTGCCGGTTACTAAAAAAAAAAATTTACTTATTTATAGCCGACACCCATGAAATAGTGACTTTTATCAAAATATTTTAACATTTTTTTTTATATTTCCTCTGCCGGCAGTTAAATGTACTTGTAATTGAGCGGAACATGAAATGTTAATAAATGTATGTTGAATAAGTCCCTATACATGCTGTATTTTTGACGGGTAATGCAGACATATTAACATCGCTATCGATGCCGCCTTCGGGTTTGCTGGACCGTGGTTCAAGCCCCATCTCCGGCCGTTTAATTTCATTTTTAGCCGTGAATTCGAGCGAAATTACGGTGACACATTAGACAGGCAGACGGACAGACAGGCGGGCAGAAAACGAAATTATTATGTTCGGTGGACTTTTTGTCAACATCGATAGTGTAAATCAATGTAGAAAGCTTCCACCGGCACCGTAATTCCCAAATTATAGCAGAGATGGTACCACTCGGTGGCCTGTAAGAGTGCGCAGGCCTAAAGTTTGTAAGAGTTGGCCGCGCACTCCTACAGATCTACGCGCAGACCGATCTTTGAACCTGATTTATCTTTACAAGAACTCATTTTGCTTGCGCATATATTTTTTATTTTTTTTATTTAAAATGTAATGGAAACCTAAGAGGTTTATGGGTAACATTTTTACATGATTCAATATAAGGAAATATAATAATATAATTTAGATACAAAGGCATTTTTTATAGTTGGCCGAGTTTTAATATTTTTATTACATCTGTTTTGAATTTGTCAGTGGTCAGTTGTTTGGTCTGTTGTGGCAGGTCATTGTACAGTTTTAGTCCGTTGCAAATTAGTCGGGATTGTCCTGTTTTTGTTTTGGCGTGTGTTATGTGATAGTTTTGAGCCATTCTAGTGTTGTGTTGGTGTTTTTCGTGTATTTTGTCTAATTTTATGTCTTCGTCTTGTATTTCGCCAATTGCTAGTTTGTGAATGATTTTAAGTGTTTCGATTTTTGTAATGCTTTTGGTGTTTAATTGTTGTGTTATACGGTATACACTTTTATTACTTTTATCTAAACGTAATTACGCTACCTGTTATACGTATTATTGTTTTTAGAATGTCTTCACGATAAGAAAGTCAACATAAACAATATCCGCAAGAGCTTTTGGATGAAGCCAAAAAGAGGATTGGCATTGGAATGGCAGAAACCACGTTAGGAAACCACCTTAAGAGAGGTCCACAAAACTTGTTACATAAGATTTTATACGTGGTGATGGAGGCCGAACTCTCTTACCATATCAAAACTGTAGACAACATGTTCTATGGCTTGACAACGATATCCATAAGATCTTCGAATTTGGGGAAAAATATTATATCCTCCATCGATCAATACGACGTCACGGAAGGACGGAAAAGGTTAGTCGCGTGGTTTCTTGAAGAGAAACAAGATATTAAGAAACCACCAAATGTGGAGCTTTCAGAATGCCAATAAGCCTACAAGGAAGATTAGATTGGAAGAGTACATAACGTGGTGGTACAAAAATGTACCGCTTATTCCGAAGTTACTTACTTACTTACCATCACGCCGTTTCCCCTTGGGGTAGGCAGAGAGGATAGAGCGCCATACTCTTCTGTCCTGACATACTTCGCTTCGTCTACATTCATACATCTTCGCATGCAAGCACGACGGTTGTTCAGGCTTCTAACAGGACCATCTTCCAGTATCTGGTTAATCTGGTCATGCCACGTCTTCCGTGGTCGCCCTCTCTTTCTGGCGCCGTCAACACTTGCATCATATATCTTTCTTACCATTCTTTCCTCATTCATTCGCTCAACATGCCCAAACCACCTGAGCGACCCTATTTTTATTCTATGTATTATGCTACGATCAGCTTTACATTCATTCCTAATATCTTCATTCTTTACTCTATCATACATTCCGAAGTTGGTCTGTACAAATGGGATTTCTGTGCCTGGATGTTCCATGCGTACTCTTAGGTTTCAAAGTGCTCACTCTTACTAACCTGTGTATGTAAGAGTGTGCAAATGACTTCATTTAGATTTAATAATTTTCCTCATAAAGTATTCAAATTAAATTTTAAAAAATTGTGTGCTGTAATGTTATTAATCGGTATCATATGAATAAGTGAAATAATTTAAGGAATAAAGAAAGTTAACTTTTGTAACAATGTTGGTTTTATTAATATTACGTAACAGTGTTGCTTTTATTAATATAATAGATTAAACACTTAGAGCACTCTGCTGCACATCTCAACCTCCCAGACCGACGTCGATGTTCGTCTCCCGAGCGCTCCGCTCGTAGACTGTTGAATTATGCACTTGTTTTTGAAATTTCCAATTTCTTGCGCAATATTTCTGTCAGTCTTGCCTTCATTATGCGGTAGCAACACTAAACATTTTAACATATTTTATAAAAGAAGTAGAATCTGTTGAAACGGCGCTGCAGTGGGTAAAATCACAATGCAACTTAACTACCTTAGTCAGACCGGAGCACTTTATCAGAAAAGTGCTAATGATAATTAACGTATACAACGATAACATGATACATGATAATTAACGTATTTGATTTTTAAGGGAATTGTTCAACTCAGTACCTGCTACCTTAGTACCCTTAAAGAAATTTTCTCGTAAATAGAAGTATCCCAGTAGACGCCACTACACAATATTGTCACGGGAAGCAAATGAAAACACTGGAAATTAATTTATTACCAAAGAAAATCACTGACCTCGATTTAAACTGTAGTACCGTTCGTAATTTTGTAGTCGCTAAATGTCTTCCGAATATTTCACACTTATTATTGAATTATTTCATAATTCGCACTAATTAGCGCTATTTCTATCGCTTAGATCACTTCTGGTAAATTCCGTTCGATAGTATTTTGTACTTCTTATATGGAAAGACCTATACCTATACCCTTGGACCGGATAGTATTCTGGCGTTGACCGAGTGGTAGTAGGTAGACCTCTTTCCATTTAAGAAAGACAATCGAATTAGTATGTGTAAGCTGTGCTTACGGCGCACATTGTTTCGTTGTGTTGGTGTTTATGGGTGTAAACACCAACGCAACGGAACAGTGTGCTTCGTACGCACGGCTTACACATACTAATTCGATTGTTTTTCTTAAATGGAAAGAGGTCTACCCTCGAACCGGGTAGTATTTTACTTGGGACCTTCGATCGTGATCAAAGTTGCGCCGATCGCCAATCAATGTTGCCTCTGGCACATCACACTCCAGAAATGGCAGATTGCCAATCAATGCCTTTTGCAATTGGTTTGTTAGACAAATCAAAGATACACTTGCGTATGTATTTGAGTTTATGGCTGCAGTAGGATCAAAAACAAGTTGATAAATTTTATATACAGGGAGCACTGACTAGCAAATCATGGCTCTGCCGAGGGACATATCACATCCGATCTCAGAATCTCCGAACATTTAGCGACTATAAAATTACGAACTTGAAGAGGGGGAACGCAAAAACAACACACGACCACTAAGTGAAACGAAAGCACAGTAACTATCTTCAGGTTTGTGTTTTCTGGGGTATTATACCGTGATATTACGACTTTTCGGGCCGACATCAGCCCTGATGATGGACCCTGCAATGGGATCCGAAACGTCGGTAATATCACGGCATAATACCCCAGAAAACATAAACCTGATGATTCTGAGTGGCCGTGAAAACCTTTACATTTGCATTTTTTACACAGTAACTAGTTTTTAAATTTACAGATAAGATGTAAAGAAAGACAAAGTCAAAGAAAAAAAAAGTATTTATAAATCAACTTATGTTCGGGATAAAAATTGTTTTAAAAATCATCTATTTTTAGCACCAATATCCAAGAGAAAGAGATGTAGGTATGTAGAAGGTAATTAATAAAAACAAGTCAAAGGTTTTGGGTTTATTACTCCGAAGCAGTAAAAAAAACGATAAAATTGAACGAAATTGTATTTTAATAATCATCGATTTAATTAGAGAACGATGAATTTAAACCGATTTAACGATAAAATTATTTTAATTATATTCTGTGTTTCTCTACAATCCAATCCTCTAAAACTCAAAGAAGAGTACATTCGCAATTTGAATCAACTACCCCTGCTTATTTTATTATCTCTACAAGTTTGTTAGCCTGAATCTAAGAAATAAGCGCTTTTGCCTTTAATTTTTTTTAATTAGAAAAGCGATCACGGAACACGTGTCGTAACAATATTCTTACTATTTTCAAATTAAGCTAAACGCTTGTGCTATGAAAATAGAACTAACTTGCTGGTGTCCTGGAATGGGACTCAAACCACCGACCACCACATCACTAGGCGAGCGTCATGACCACTACACGAAGAAGAGTTGTACGAGTATGTGCATGTCGTCATGGTACAACATCAGCAGGTCGAGTAAGTAAGATAATGAATAAATATGTTGCGCAAGTCGAAAAATATTGTGCGTTATATTAGGGGAATCGGAAAATAATCAAAATTTTCTGACACCTTTTTTTACAGTCAACTTGCGTTGAAGCAAAGTACAAAAAATACCTATTTTATATTACTAGTGGATTGCGAGGGTTGCGAATTTAGTGTTTTTGTTTGAATTTTATCAACGATGTCAAGGCCAATGACTAATGGAGATATTGCTTGCTGTTTTTTTTTTGACCAGGAAATGAAAGAAAATGAAGAAAATACTGATTTAGGTGGTTAAAGAATTTTTTTAATGGCGATAGAAACCTCGGAGATGCCCCTGGGATGGGAAGACCTTTAAATCTGAATGATGATGTACTGACGTCATCAGTGGAGTCTGATTCTCTTCAAACTGTCACAAATTTATCGAATGAGCTTAGTTTGTTATGATCAATAGTACAGAAGTACCTTCATCGCATCAGTAAAATAAATAAAAAAAAAGTAATTTGGTTTCCCCGTGAATTTTCCCTAACTACGCTGGAGAAGAATTGTCTGTCATTTCTCTTAGAGAAATGACAGACAATTCTTCTCCAGCGTAGTTATGAAACTGACCCCTTTTTGCGGCGAATTGTAACTTGCGATGAGAAGTGGGTACTGTGCAACAATCGTGTTGTAAAAAAGACTGGCTTTCTTCGAGCAAGGTCCTTACCCCTAAACCATGGAACCAACCAAAATAAAATAGATGCTTCTGTGTGTATGGTGGGGTGTCACCGTAACGATTAATTTTGAATTGCTAAAAACCAGTAACTACTCACTATAGTAGTGTATTGCCAAAGAGAAAATGAAACAAGAACTCAAATAAAAACTGTTATGTCGCTAGATATGGGTAATTTGACAGATCGCGAAGCTTCGCGTGAGCTCTTATTCTGGCTTTTAATTGGTCGTTACAAAATGTCATTCTCTCAATTCAGTCGGTAACTGATTAGTATTCTTAATGGTGTTGACATTCTCGGCTCAGACGAAATATAAAAGGGGTCAACAGAATGACACGTGTCAGATTTCCACTATAGTTGTTATTATGTTTAAATAGATTTTGGTGAAAATTAATACTCTAATAGGACGACGCGCAGCATCGTTCTGCAAAATTGATTCAGGAAAAGAGAATGGAGCTCTTTTTGTTTTTTTATTATTTTTAAAGTAGGTAGGTAATACAACAATTTTTATATTTCCTAATATGTACATTTTTGCATTAAATATAAGTACATTAAATTTTTATTCAAAAGTATCGCGTATTTTTTTAAACTTTTTTCTTAAAAGTCGTTATATTGTTTCCGTCCTTAATATCCCCTGGTAGTTTCATATATAATTTCATTCCACTGAACATTATAGAAGTTTGCTTGGATTTGAATTTTTATCATACCCACACTGTTCACCGGTTAGTTCTCCCTACGATTATAATTTATTTCGATTCACATAACACTAGCTACGTGATAAAAAAACATACTTATAAATAATCGGGCACAAATATTTTTAATGAAAACCCTTAAAATTCCTATAAAAAATCACCTGAAAGATGAAAAAGAGTTAAGAAAATTGTTTAAATTGTTTTGTAGATTTTTTTTTTAAATTTCCCTTTTTATAAACGATTTTTAAGAGTTGATAAATATTTTGATGACCATCCGGTCTCCCTAATATATACATTAAATTCTATCCAGCGGCTAAACTCCAAGAAGATATATTCAAAACAGTGCACGGGAAAGTTTGAACGTTTAATAGTTTTTTTGGTGAAAATGATCATAATATGATGTAGGTGTAAGAAGGTGTAGTGTGTGTTGCAGACAGAAAACGATTGAGGTGTGGAGGCACTCACCACAGTGATAGGATATGCCGGGTTCACGATGCTGTACAGCAGGATGTGGTTTGGCCTGGCGGGGACGTCCGCCCTCTTCCTTCGGGGCTCGCCGCCGAATGCTCCTCCGTTGCTCTGGAACGACACCATTAATAAGTAAACATTCTAATATAATAAGATACCATCCACCTGGGTCACTTGGTCACTGGCTTTGCGATGGTGTGTAATCATAATACAAACATATCACCACTGGAATGTACACTTTTTGATATCAGTGATACGTGTATAACTTTACATATCGATGTTGGGTTTCATTTTATATAGCGCATTTTTATTCGTATCATAATTTAGCGCCACTTAGATGCAAACGCTTTCAACTGACTTGTATTCCACTTTAAAATCATTTGAATATTATATATCTATGTATAGTGTATGCTTCATTTGTACATTTTTATTAATAATTTAATATCTAAATATAATAATTTCGATGGGTGTCTGTCGGCCCGTAACTTGTTGGAATTAAGCTGGAATTACAGCTTCAGATAATTAGGCGCGAATTCAGAGTCGCTTTTAAGGCGTACTTTAACCTTTAGATCATCTAAGTATTGACTCTTGAGTTCGGGCTTTAGAGTGTGACACGCAATCAGCACGCGGCTTAGGCAACACGCAACGTTCGCCCCACCGAATTACACGGTCCTGACATTTTTATATTAATATTTAATTACTAGCCGTACACCCGTGAAAAATCGTGGGAAATACTAACAATTAATAAAGACCCTCGCGCGACATTAATTATCCGAAGTTTTAATTCCAGCTAATTACGAATTTACGGACGGACAGACAGACGGCGAAATTATTATATTTAGTTTTAGGATTAGGCGAATAGTGTCAATTTAAAAAAAAAAGGTTTTTTATTCATGAATTTTCAGCTTCGAAATCCTGCAACTATTATGTCCCGTGACGTCAGGAATGCGGCTAATTTTGCTAATAATTATTGTAAGTAACAATTTATCAAAACTCCATTTAAAAACGTGGGAATTTTATAAAATTTGCATGTAACAAACACATTTAAAGTGTTGAACGGCCGACGATGCTATCAAGATTGTCATTGGAGTGACTGCATTAAATGAAATCAAAATGCATATTTATGAATACATAATATATTTTTGTGCCATCTTAACAAAACATGTTCTTCTAAATAAATGCTCCGAAGCCGCATTATAATTAGCGAAGGGAAAAACTACATTTCAAAATGAAGACTACTACACACACACGTTCACCGGTTTGAAGACTACAAAGTGTACACTACAATTGTAGTAAAAACTGAACGAAGTGAAGTAATTAGTACTAATGAAGTGAAGTAATGAAGTAATTGTAGTATTAATGAAGTGAAGTAATGAAATGAAGTAATTGTAGTATTAATGAAGTTAAGTAATGAAATGAAGTAATTGTACTAAAAAATTGTAGTACTAGTGAACTAATTATTTTATTTCCCAAACAAAAAGTTTGGTGCCTAAAAAAAAAAGGTCGCTCGAAAAAATATATGAATATATCGAGATATTTCGGTAAAATAATATTTGGCGAGCCAAAAAAAAGGTCAACGGGACAATATTTAAGACAAATGCCGATATTTTCTCCAAAGTAACATTTGGTGATCTAAAAATTTTTTCAAACCATGGGGGGGTGGTTGTTTCAGTTTCCAGAAATTTCTTCATTCGATCCCAAAATTATTTCAAACCATGGCGGGGAAGATTGTTTCAATTTCCAAAGATTTCTTCATTTATCTACATCAAGTATGTCCTCGTACTTTCGATAAGTGTGTGTACTTTGTAGTGTTCGCTTTGAAATGAAGTGTACTATTTGAAGTATGTATGTACTTTCAATAACTTTTAAGTGTGTGTACTACACTTCAAAACGTGTGAAGTGCACTTCAATGTAATGTAGTACTACATTGTAGTTGTGAGTACAGAGCGGACCCATCACTAATTATAATTTATTAAAGCAGTGTTATAATTTACTCCAGTTTAAACCATTATTTACCTGGTATGTAAATAATTCATGAAATTAATTAATCAGCTATGAAATAAATGAGTTAATTAAAAAATGTCAAACTTTCAGTTTTGGTGGTCGCTGGCCGCGAACTGATTTTCGCGTAATTGCGGTATTCAAATGCACGAAAACAAAATAATGTCACTAGTGATATCGAAAAAGGATAATGACGAGCATAAAGTGCGGCGATTTTCAAACATTTCGCGGCGGAACTTGACATTTCTAAATGTGTGTTAATCGCGATTTCATTGAATTGGGATAAATTAAATACAGAGCTATACACACGAGAGATCCTGTCGAAAAAGTAGAGGAAGTTTAAGGGTATTCTGTCTTTTGAATTTCATATTTAAAGAGGAGTTTATAAATAAACAGGAGAAAGTGAGGCTGGATTAATAAAAAAAAAAAGAAGAGAGATTACCTTATATTGTAGAACTTTAAGTGAAACACGATGCAGGTAACGGCTGTTTCAATTTAATGAAGAAGAATGAATTAGAATTTCAGGAAAATATATTTGTTCACGGCCGTATATTTTTTATTTATTTAACTCGTATCTCGTGCAATTATTTTCGAGAATGAGAAACGAGGATTGTATGTTTACAGTGTACAAAATACATTATTTATAAAACAGTATTTAAAACCTCACCCAGGGTGCGAAGTACGTGCATACAATATTCCAAATAATTATTTTCAATTTACACACACCACAAAGACATTAGAGCTTTTAATTTTTTTTAAATTTCTGACAATATAAATGTATCCCCATAGCAAAACCGTCACATATCCGTCTAATTTGTATATTTAAAGGAAAATTGATACTTTATTTGAGTGTAATGCACGAGTTTACATTCAAAGTGACACACAGAAGGACATTGGGATATGATACAAAAGGTTGTGATAAAACTCAGTATTTTACGCAATACGTGTGTTTATCGTAGAAAAAATAAAATAATTTAAGTTACTCGCTACAATTCAACAATAACCGCGGTACCGATTGTTTCGCCGCGGGCCGAGGTAGTCAGCCCGATATAAATATTTAACACAAATAAAATCTACATGATTTTTTGCCAAAAAACAGCTGACATAATGTCTAGTAATTATACTTTTTATTTATAAGACAAAATGTGCGCGATTTTGTTTGAGCGTTCTCATTAATCTACTGTCATCCATTTTCATGTTAAATCAAGCAAAATATTAGCATTACACAAAATTTCCTCGGCCTATTCAGAGAGCATCATTTAGGCGGGACAAGCAACAGGCCGCAGTAAAAAATGGGTATATTATGCCACGTAGAAAATTATCATATTCGTGTTCCTGTTCTCCTCGAGATATTTATCTGTTGCAACACTACGGGAATAAATTAATTATTCAATTGACCTAGCACAGGTGAATAGCTCGGACTATTGCGATTGTGGGATGATCTGGCGGGTGATCCCTGTAAATCGCCCCAAAAGATAAATAAACATTTAGTCATTAAGGGGGGGGTAAGGTTTTCAACTTTTTTTTTTGCAATTTATTTTTCATTTTTTAAATGAATGTATAACATCGCAAGAGTATTGTGTCAAAATTTCAAGTCAATCGGAGCAAAATTGACGAAATTATGAACATTTGAGCGATGCTCAGACTGATCTTCTATACCTGCTCGGGCAGCTAAGAGACGCGCTCACCTGAGGGCTACCGGACGTGCTATTGTATTGGAAGAGTTTTGTGTTGATAAGGACAAAAAGATGCTGATGATGAAAGCTCTTTGCTGTGTGAACATGGCATCGACGATTATGTGCAAGTATAAAATAAGTGTCGAGTTTTATTTTGAATTTTACAGTGTGCAAAACTTTAAAGCATTTTCCCCACATCTCACGTTTTCAAAGTCGGTGTCCATCATAACTTCAAAACTACTGCACCGATCCTTCTGAAATTTTGAACACTATTTCTGTACATAATTTACGAGGTTACGCTGGAGACTTTTTTTTCAAATTTGTTAATAATTTATATTTTTAATAACAAATTAGTCGATTTTTTTCGCAAAAAATCGCGTTTTTTCCTTCAAAGTGTTCCAAAAAATTGAAAAATTGAAATTTCAAAAAACCCTCCTAGCGTTACCTGGTAAAACCTATTTATTATCTAACGAATGAACTTTGATTTTTTGATTTCAGATGATCTAGCACCAAGTTATGATGGACACCGCAATTCTACTTTTTACCGAGATACGTCCGAATAATTGCTGCCATTGCCGTATTTTTTAATATTTCTTCTTGAAAATTTTACACAAAATTATTCAAATGTCATACTTAAATTTACCATTGGTTTTAATATAGAAATTTTAACTGTGTCGTCACAAAAAATTCACAAAAACATGCCTTTTTTTGTACGAATTAACCTTACCCCCCCCTTAAAGACTGCACGTGCTTTGGTGTGGCTGTGGCCGAAAACAGCACCTCAGCCGTCTTCCTATCAAACGGACATGGCGTTCTGCGACTTCTTCCTGTTTCCAACAATGAAAAAAATCTTAAAATAATGATGTTTGCCATCATTGAGAAGATAATGATATAATTGTTGAAGGAGCTAAACGCCATAACGTTCATTTAAAGACGTTCTTACTTAGCTTCACTTGTCTACATCAGCTGTAAAATGTTGTAACAAACGTGTTACCCACTTCATGACTAACAATTTTAGCAGAGAAACTTACTCCGGATGGCAATACAATAAATAACTTTTTTTATCTTTTATTACTTGAGTATAATATTTTACACGTGTGATACACATTATTTAATTTTGATGGAATTTTTCAAATATTTACAGTGTGGAAAATGAAAATGTGGAACAGGATAATGTCACAAGTGTGGTAGATATCTGTATTTCTTTTAAATATAACAGATAGGTACATGTAAATAAATAAATACACATAGCAATATTTAAAGATAAGTATGTATGTTTCTATTACAATATTTACAAATATTTATTTACAAGCATGTTAAGTTAAACATATCCGAATAACTCAATTGTTCAATGATTTTGCACACTTTTAAAACTTTGCATAATGTTGCATAGTTTTAATTTTCGCTCGTAGACTATTGAAATGTTTACCTACCGGAAGTGGTATTGTATCATTCATTAATTTTACAAAATCGCGTTATTTAATACGACATTGTATATGGCGGTGACGCCTGCTGGTTTGTGTTATTATGAAAGTGACGTTTGAGTTTAGAGGTAGAGAATAGAGACAATTCAAATTGATTGCAGGATTTTATGTGACCAAGACTAAAAGTAAGAAAATAATATTAGGTCCTTACATATGAAATTGGCGTTTTGCCGTACTGGCAAATTTGATCTCAAATATCTTCTCTTTGGTTAGGAATTTCAAATCCAAATTTATACAGCTATTTACTCATGTATTTGTGTTTTGAAAATTATAATTCATTTGTTTTTTCCTCAATTGTTTTTTTCTTTGCGTCACTCAGTTTACAAAATGAAAAACTTGAAATATCGCGTTATTTACGAGTACGAGTTCCACCGTGGCACCAGTGCTGCAGAAACGGCTCGAAGGATTAATGATGTGTATGGCGACGGTGCCGCAAAAGAAAACACAGTGCGTTTTTGGTTCCAACGTTTTCGTTCTGGAAATTTCGACCTGAAGAACAAGCCCCGTGGACGGCCGGAGACCAAAGTTGATAATGAAGAATTGAAGGCTATTGTGGAAGCGGATCCATCGCAAACCACATCCGAGTTAGCTGCAGGCTGCGGTGTTAGTGATAAAACTGTTTTAATCCACTTGAAGCAAATTGGTAAGGTGAAAAGCTTGAAAGGTGGGTACCTCACGAATTGAGTGAAGCAAATCAACAAACGCGCCTTGACTGCTGCGTTGCATTACTCAACCGGCACAATAATGAAGGGATTTTAAATCGAATCATTACCTGTGATGAAAAGTGGATCCTGTACGATAATCGGAAGCGCTCATCGCAATGGCTGAACCCTGCCGAACCAGCCAAACCATGCCCCAAGCGAAAATTGACTCAAAAAAAGGTACTTGTGAGCGTTTGGTGAACTAGTGCTGGTGTCGTTCACTACAGCTTTCTTAAATCTGGCCAGACGATTACGGCAGATGTCTATTGTCAGCAACTGCAAACCAGGATGGAAAAGCTAGCTGCTAAACAACCGAGGCTGGTTAATCGCTCTAGGCCACTGCTGCTTCATGATAACGCTAGACCACACACTGCACAACAGGCGGCTACCAAATAAGAGGAGCTTCAATTGGAATATCTAAGACATCCACCGTACTCTCCGGACCTTGCCCCAACAGATTACCATTTTTTTCGAAATTTGGATAACTTCTTGCAAAGGAAAAAATTCAACTCCGATGGGGCAGTCCAAACCGCCTTCAAAGATTTTATTGATTCCCGTCCGAATGGTTTTTTTAGTAAAGGGATCGATGAACTACCTATGAGATAGCAAAAGTGCATAGATAGCAATGGTACATACTTTGATTAAATAAATATATTGTAATAAAAAAAAATCGGCTTTATGTTTCTCCCATACTAAACGCCAATTTCATATGTAAGGACCTAATATTATTAGTAAAATAAAACATATACTTATAAAAAGACTACGAATTATTTTATATTTTTTTAATTAGCAAGACAAAATAGTTTCGGAAGGCCATACGCAATAATTAATATTTTACCAAAAATTAAACATTTTTTTACGAACATTTATATAAAATATATATATATCTATATTAATATATATTATATAGAATATATATATATATATATGTACTAAAGCATACGTAGGTACTTATAAGCAAATAAAAAAGTATATAGCAAAAAGTATATAATAAAATTTGATTTCATTCAAAATAAAAAAGGTAATTAAGTAACCTTAAACACACCTACACAAATTTCTTTAAAAATATATATTTTAATAGAACATTGTAGAAATATATTTTTTAAGGAATTTCTTGATTATTGAATGATAAAAAATAAAATTGAGAAAAATTTGCGTTAAATTTTCTTTGGATTAACATTATCTTTGGAAAGAATATTAGGTCCTTACATATGAAATTGGCGTTTTGCCGTACTGGCAAATTTGATCTCAAATATCTTCTCTTTGGTTAGGAATTCCAAATCCAAATTTATACAGCTATTTACTCATGTATTTGTGTTTTGAAAAATTATAGTTCATTTGTTTTTTCCTCAATTGTTTTTTTCTTTGCGTCACTCAGTTTACAAAATGAAAAACTTGAAATATCGCGTTATTTACGAGTACGAGTTCCACCGTGGCACCAGTGCTGCAGAAATGGCTCGAAGGATTAATGATGTGTATGGCGACGGTGCCGCAAAAGAAAACACTGCGTTTTTGGTTCCAACGTTTTCGTTCTGGAAATTTCGACCTGCAGAACAAGCCCCGTGGACGGCCAGAGACCAAAGTTGATAATGAAGAATTGAAGGCTATTGTGGAAGCGGATCCATCGCAAACCACATCCGAGTTAGCTGCAGGCTGCGGTGTTAGTGATAAAAGTGTTTTAATCCACTTGAAGCAAATTGGTAAGGTGAAAAAGCTTGAAAGGTTGGTATCTCACGAATTGAGTGAAGCAAATCAACAAACCCGCGTTGACTGCTGTGTTGCATTACTCAACCGGCACAATAATGAAGGGATTTTAAATCGAATCATTACCTGTGATGAAAAGTGGATGCTGTACGATAATCGGAAGCGCTCATCGCAATTGCTGAACCCTGCCGAACCAGCCAAACCATGCCCCATGCGAAAATTGACTCCAAAAAAGTTACTTGTGAGCATTTGGTGGACTAGTGCTGGTGTCGTTCACTACAGCTTTCTTAAATCTGGCCAGACGATTATGGCAGATGTCTATTATCAGCAACTGCAAACCATGATGGAAAAGCTAGCTGCTAAACAACCGAAGCTGGTTAATCGCTCTAGGCCACTGCTGCTTCATGATAACGCTAGACCACACACTGCACAACAGACGGCTACCAAATTAGAGGAGCTTCAATTGGAATGTCTAAGACATCCACCGTACTCTCCGGACCTTGCCCCAACAGATTACCATTTTTTTCGAAATTTGGATAACTTCTTGCAAAGGAAAAAATTCAACTCCGATGGGGCAGTCCAAACCACCTTCAAAGATTTTATTGATTCCCGTCCGAATGGTTTTTTTAGTAAAGGGATCGATGAACTACCTATGAGATAGCAAAAGTGCATAGATAGCAATGGTACATACTTTGATTAAATAAATATATTGTAATAAAAAAAAATCGGCTTTATGTTTCTCCCTACTAAACGCCAATTTCATATGTAAGGACCTAATATTATTAGTAAAATAAAACATATACTTATAAAAAGACTACGAATTATTTTATATTTTTTTAATTAGCAAGACAAAATAGTTTCGGAAGGCCATACGCAATAATTAATATTTTACCAAAAATTAAACATTTTTTTTACGAACATTTATTTATATATTAAATATATATATATATTATATATATATATATATATATTATATATCTATATAATATATATTATATAGATATATATATTACAGCATACGTAGGTACTTATAAGCAAATAAAAAAGTATATAGCAAAAAGTATATAATAAAATTTGATTTCATTAAAAATAAAAAAGGTAATTAAGTAACCTTAAACACACCTACACAAATTTCTTTAAAAATATATATTTTAATAGAACATTGTAGAAATATATTTTTTAAGGAATTTCTTAAATGATAAAAAATAAAATTGAGAAAAATTTGCGTTAAATTTTCTTTGGATTAACATTATCTTTGGAAAGAATATTAAAACTTTATTCTCCACAAGAAAAGAAATAATCGTAAATTGAAATAACCGAGTTTTAACACGATATCAATAATATGTATATTTCAATGCCATCTCTCAACAGCCTTCCGAAGCTCCAGTCTAAAACATTTAAAATAATGATTAGCGAAGCGACTCTTTTATTTTCATTAGAAAACCTGCCGACAGTTTGAACAAACGAAAAAATTAAACGTGATTAATTAATTATATTTTAAAAGATTAACATTGTGGCTAAGTTCTCCAAAAAAACGATATTTTAAAATTAGTACTTTGTAGAAACCTTATCGTCGATACGTACAGTATTGTAAGTATAGTTAAAGAGCCTAATATTCTGAGGACAAGAATTATATCCATGATGAAAATTGCTTTATGATAAGATAATTATTTCTGTAAATTTGCCAGCAATACTCTTTATATATAAACTTTATTAACTAGTTATTTTTGTATAGATTTAAAGTAATTTACGAATACGGAGGAAGCAAAATTCTGCAAGTATAATAATAATAGTTATTGGCATACTTTTTACGAAATGAGGTTGTTATTCTGACTTTTTTTTGTATTTCTAATATTTCTTTTACAATATAAAATGTTAAAAAACACTAAAACTGTGATATTCTTTCAACACATATTAAAACGTCTCTTAGATTCATTTATGTCCAAATATCGCACTACTGTCAGTTTAAAGGAATACAGTTTGTATGTGGGTTTTATTAATTATTTCGAAGTCGAAAATTAATTTTTCTATTCCGGCTGCTTTGATGATTGATTCATTTCTTTTGGGTATCAAAGGGACCATCCTTGAAGGTGTGTCTGTAAAGAAAAAAACTTAATTACAATTGTAAATATAAATAGAATTAATCCTTAGGTAAAAATGTCCCCGAATATTATTTTTATGGAAAACGTGTACATTATGCGTTTTATGAATACAAATTAAGACATTCTATCCTTATCGATGTCTTTGGTTTACTATCGCACAGCCAATCACTAACTAGTGAGAATTGTTACATTAGCACAATTATAACAACTTGCGATAGGCTCTATTAATATAGATAACTATTGCAGGAGTAGTTAATCTCGAATCAGCTTCACTCAGAAAATTTCGCGAATTAAAGCTAATCATAAGCAATATTTTTAAATATTCATTTTAAATTAAGCCACTAGTAATGAAAATAAACACAGCAGTAGAAAAAAATCGTATTAGTAAACATAAATAAAGAAATAAATAACTTGATACCGCATAACTTTAAATAAATGAGACAACATGCTCGAAAAAAAATAATTAATGGCTCATTGACACAGGACGAGAACTATCTGAGAAAACCCTAAAATGAAATCCTGTGTAATGCTGTGTATTTCTTCACAATTTTTTGCATATTTAAAATTTTTATTATACATTTCGTAATTAAAAAAAAAAAATCCCTTTGAAGGCATATTATATTTTATTTTGATCTCTCTTTTTGCTTTACTTAACCTTACCGATAATTATGTATTTCTGTTTTAATTATTTTATCAAATTTAAATTTCTTAAATATTTGTTAATTTAAAAATTCATTGTAATGTATACTAAATTATATTTTTAAAATAATGTTTGACTACCTTCAAACAGGTAATCCCTAGTTAGGCAATCGAAGTGTAACACAATACAAAAAATAAGATATGAATTAAAAAACTTATTATTATTATTATTAACATTCACCCGAATATAAATAAATTCAAAGTAAAAGCAGGAATAATAAATAAAATAGAGGAAAACAACATGAGCTATATATGAATTTAAGTATAAATTCCAGATAAAATATAATATATTATATACAACTCGCAATACATAAATTTGAGTCGCAATTTTTGTGTAATCAATCATTTCATATTGTTTGACTTGAATTAAAGAAAATTTATAATAATCAAGTGACCTCAACGATAGTCCAAAATTTTACAGAAAATAGGTCAAAAAATTTTGAAAAGAAAATGCAAACTTCACGTCGTTTATCCACTTACAGTTTTTTTTTTTTTTTTTTAACTAGAGATGCGAACACGTAATACGTGTCAAATCAATATTCTTACTATTTTCAAACTAAGCTAAACGCTTGTGTTTTGAAAATAGGACTAACTTGCTGGTCTGGAGTGCGAAACGAACCCGCGACCTTTGGATCACGAGGCTCGAGTCCTAACCACAAGACCAACAAACTACCCGAATTGTGTTGCTACGAAGCCAAAAGCTACATTTTTGTCAGTGATCTTTTGCTGCTGGAAGCATCTCTATTGCTATTAGACAATGATGTCAAAACATGTTCGACTCATAATATAGGAACCTGTAAAGTATTTTGGCGTACTCTTGTTACACCCTGTATATACATATAATTTATAAAAAATTCTACTTATTTTAAGTACTTAAGTAATTGATTTGTAAGTATACATATAAGGAAAAATATATAAAAGTAAATAATATTTATATTATTAACAATTCAAAGAGCAAGCATTTTAGTTAAGGTTGCTCAATACATCAAAGCAATCAATTCAAAATATCAATTGCTACATGTTAAAACTGTTATATTTTCAGTTTTATCACTTTCGGAAGCACTGGCCTTGGTCGCGCAGAGGTCACCGTTAACCGCAAAGTGCTCAGTACAGCCACCCACAGAGACGGTGACATCTGCAGGCATGCCAACAAAAAGATAACTTCGGAAGGAAACTGGTTACATTAAAGTCAAGATGGTATTCATATTTATGGGAAGATTTATCATCTTCTTTAATGCATATGATAATATTAATAATTATTATTTAATGTGTATAACGTATTCGCTGCAGTGGGCTTAGGGTATAACATAATGGTAAATGATTAACTTTATTTGGAAGATGTTCACGTCTGTCATTTATTGTCGCATTTCATATTTTGGAATTTTTATTTTTAAATAATAATTAAGGTGTTTTTATAAAAAAAAATAACTTCTGTTAAGTGAGTAAAGCCTCAAAATATGAGAATAAATAGAATATACTGTTTAAAATCATCTCTTTATATAAATAAGAAGCGTTTCAAAATCAACAAAAAACGTAAAAATTTCTTGCAAATTTAAAATATTATAACTTTATTAATATTGAATATTTCTTGATTTCCTTAGTAGAAATTCTAGATAACGAAGTATACTTTATACACCTATAAAAAAACGTATATATACATTACATTATACGCACATATAAATATTCAAAAAAAAATTGGCGCCGCATAGAACCGTTTATATGCTCCATTTTTATCGTCCGTCGTTATATATTTTTATTTATTGTGGTCAATTGTCGATATTTTTTATGAATCGTTTTACCCCAGTTCATACAATCGGATCATATGAATCCTTTTTTTTCCTTTTATAACATCTTTATATGTTGTATTATGTTAAATACCCTGTTTTAATTAATCGTTTTGTTTTCGTTTATATGTTCCGTTAATCGTTTTTTATTATACTTTTTAAATAATCGTGAGCCGTGCACTGATTGCGTGTCACACTCTAATTATATAAAGTTGTCATTCCAGCAAGTTACGGATAGACAACCAAATTATTATATTTAGATATTTGAGGTTACATTTCTGTAAGTATGAGTTTTCATTCTTTTCATAAAATTCAATAAAGTAATAGACAATGATCAGTGTAGATTTATACAACTCAATACTTTGAGCATCATTAATATATAATTTGTCTTTATTTTAGTTTTTAAATATTACTTCTACCGCATACATGCATGAATGTTTTTTATAATCGTTTATTATGGTCAGTTGTTGATATTTTCTAATAATCGTTTTTCTCCAGTTTTCATAATCAGACTTTATGATTTATATTTTTTGGCGGCACTTATCATCCTAGGGGAAAATAAGCATAAAAAGAAGCGTAGACCTGAGGAACTGGTATCAGACATGAGGGACTAAGTTGTCCATCATGATAGTCAATATAATCGCCGACCTCCGATTGCTGGTGTAATTAAATTTCATTAAGGGGGGGTAAGATTAATTCGTACAAAAATAGGCATGTTTTTGTGATTTTTTTGTGACGACACAGTTAAAATCTCTTTATTAAAACCAATGATACATTAAAGTATGACATTTGAAGAATATTTTGTAAAATCTTCACGAAGAAATATTAAAAAATACGGCAATGGCAGCAATTATTCGGACGTGTCTCGGAAAAACGTAGAATTGCGGTGCCCCTCATAACTTGGTGCTGGATCATCTGAAATCAAAAATCAAAATTTATTCGTTAGATAATATTTTTTTCCATGTAACGCTGGAAGAATTTTTTCTAAATCTCAATTTTTCAATTTTTTGGAACACTTTGAAGGGAAAACGCGATTTTTTGCGAAAAAAATCGGCTAATTTGTTATTTAAAGATAAAAATTATCAACTAATTTGAAAAAAATTTCCAGCGTTACCTCGTAAATTATGTAAATAAATAGTGTTCCAAATTTCAAAAAGATCGGTGCAGTAGTTTTGACGTTATGAGGGCCACCGAATTTGAAAACGTGAGTTGTGGGGAAAACGCTTTAAAGTTTTGAACACTAAAAATCTAGTATAAAACGTTCATAAGCGAATTTTATCGACTTACCTCACACTGAATCATCAATGCCAGGTCCATAAAGGATAGGCTTGATGGCATCCAAAACATCCTCGGGAAGAGTACTGTACGTGTGTTTGAACGAATCCAATGCATTAGGGTCGGGTAGGCATAAAAATTCGACAGGTATAAAAATACTCATAACTTCATCAATTTTGTTCCAATCGACTTTAAATTTCGACGTAATGAGATATTATGAATTCAGTTAAAAATAAAAATAATACCTTACTCCCCTCTTAATACATAACAACAACAACCTAATATGTACAAGTGGCATTCATAAAACTAACATGATATAAGTATACTATGCAACTGTCTATTCTCCACTCCAATATGTAATAATAGGGTGGGGTGGAACTTATAATAATGTAATAGAACGAATTAAAGTAATTCATTCAGAGAACAATTATTAAAGCCATACTTAAAAAAAAAATCAACACTCCCCACACAAACACTATTCAAAATGTTTCCAGTCCCAAAGGTGGAATCTATATACAAAATAGTATCAATTTTACAACTTATCAAAGAAAACGATCCGGCCAATTTCGAAAAAACACAAGACCAAGATTAAGAAAGACAGAGAAGAGCTATTAGTGTAAGGTCCAATATGCTAGCCAGGAAGTTTTCTAGATGCAGTAACGAAGTGAAAAGATACCTTTTTGTTACTTATTGCACGAATCTATACACAAGTGAGCTGTGGTGCAGACACACTCTGCTGTCCTATAACTCTATGAGAGTGCAATATAATAATGCCTTCAGGATAATGCTCGGTCTACCTTGGCGTTGCAGTGCATCTCATATGTTCGCAGAACACAGGGTCCATGGCTTTGCTGCTCTCCAACGACTGAAGATAGCTAGCGCAAGAAAGAGGATGTGGGGGTCTAGCAACTCCATTATTCAAGCAGCTGCTATGTGGCTTGACTCCCCAATGCATAAAAGATGGATACTAATTATGCAACAGTGACTGTTCTCTTTATTTATTATTTTCTACTTAAAAATTTTAATTTCGACATGTTTTTATTTCTTATTCTACTTGTATGTCTGTTGTTGGTTTTTCTATTTACACTTATATGTATATATATCTATATGGCGAGGTGAGAATCTATTCTCAACAAGCTGAAATAAAGACCTATTATTATTATTATTAAGAGACAATTTTAAAATCCCAAAATGCAATACAACAAAATATCAACAAGGTTTCGTATACCCAGGCATGAAATTTTTTAACAACCTTCCAATCGAAATGAAAAAGATACAGGATACAGAACAATTGAAGAGCAAATTGAAAGAACATCTCTATGAACTGAACTAGACACCATTACCTTCAAAGTCAAACTTCTACTAGATATATAATATAATATAAAATAATTAAATGTAAATAATTAAATGTAAGGAATTATATACAGAAATTCAAAGTTCCTTGTCCGAGCACAAGAGCAATGCTCTTAAATGGAGAGGTACTATGAAGAACACAAGGCTAAATCCAAGATAATGGTCCCATTGCATATACAACGAAAATGAGTATTTCACTATATTATTGAATATGCTAATAACAAAATAAAAGATAATTTATGTTTAAATAGTAAATATTAAATAAGATATTACACTTTAAAGATCCGAAAAATGCACTGCATATTTTGACATTTCATAGGCAGTATATGAGGTTAGGTTAGGTTATTAGGTTTGGTTTGGTTGGGTTATTAGGTTTGCTTAGGTTATGTTATTAGGTTTGGTTTATTTAATTTAGATTAAGATTATTTTAGTTAGATTAAATTAACAGGACGTTAAATTCTATAGTGAAATACTTATTTTCATTGTATGAACAACGGGACCGTATTCTTGGATTATTCCCACAATTGTGTATAATGTATCAAAATACTAACAATTTTCCGTACAAGCCCTTGTAGTACAGATCCTCCGTTTCTGTTGTAACCGATTGGTACAAGAATATCAAAAGTCCAAACAGCGCCACCAAACTCAACGTCAAGCTGCAGAACCACAGTAAAGGTGGTTCTGACACTGGCATGGCTGACACTGCACACAGACAAAGCACCAAATATAATGTACAAAAATTATCAATTTTTAATGCGAGAAAAGAACACTTACCCAAAATAAAGATTTTTAGATTATTCTAGTTGGATTAAGTGCAGAATGCACACGTACTGGAATTTTAATGAAAGAAAAAAATTTCCTGGTGTAAAAAAGAGTCCTGATTACATAAATGAAGTCAAATTTTTCCGTTCGCTGTTTTAAAATGATATATTTTTGACACTTCGTGCACATATAATAAAACAAGAAACCATAGAAAATTAATGTTTGATGTTTGAATAATCATTAACTATAGATTATAAAAAATATATATATATATACAAAGCATAGACAATGGATTATTTTTAAAAATGATTTTTTATATTGATCATTTATTAATAAAAACAAAGGATGACGTATCCGGTTAGTAAAAGACCAATTTTGTGTTAAAAACGGAAATAAGTCTGGATGACGTATCCGGTAGGGAAAAGGCAAATTGTTTGTTAAAAACGGATTCAAATTCGCAATGATATTTTCTTAGGTAATGTGGGACATACATTATATTGCACGGGGCGCGGCGCGGCGTAATGCAGGATCGTATAGTTGACATGTTTGATAATGAATGGGCCCACTTATGATAAACGTGATTTATAAATTTCTATGAATAAAACAGCAAAAACATATATCTCATATGGGCATCTATTGCGTGAAGCGTCAAAAATGTATCATTTTTAAACACGAATTAACTGCTTTTAAACCAGTTAACGGAAAAATTTGACTTCATTTATGTAATCAGGATTGGTGCATCCACTTGGCATGTGTTAATTCTAGTTATTATACCCACCCTACTCGTATTGGTTCTAGTTATTGTATCATTCATTTGTATTCATTCATTCAATACATATAAATACACTGCCAGTATTCAAAGCTTTGCCGGTTACTCAGTACTCATGTATGCAAGATTACTTTCCAACAGCGAGTCACTTTCACGACACGAAACGCACACCGAGTGACAGCTGATGTACGACTAACTTGAACACAATGGATCAGAAATTTCAATCTCTCAGCTGTCAAATTAATATTGAAATGAAATAAAAAACAAAACCGTGAAATCGGAAATAATGGATAGATTGTCAGTTTGAATTTAGAAGCGTCTTGTTAGGGCGTCTCCAGCTACTGGAGTAGCACGCTATCGGGTGTGTCAAACACGCGGCTAAATCCAAGATAATGGTCCCATTGGATATACAACGAAAATGATTATTTCACTATATTATTGAATGTGCTAATAACAAAATGAAAGAGAATTTACTTTTAAAAAGTAAGTATTAAATAAAATATTACACTTTAAAGTTGCACTGCATATTTTGACATTTCATAGGCAATATATGAGGTTAAGTTAGGTTATTAGGTTTGGTTTGGTTAGGTCATTAGTTTTGGTTAGGTTAGGTTATTAGGTTTGGTTTGTTTTATTTAGATTACGATTATTTTAGTTAGATTAAATTAACAGGACATTAAATTATATAGTGAAATACTTATTTTCATTGTATGAACAACGGGACCATATTCTTGGATTATTCCAAACACGCGTATACAGATTAGATATATTTAAATTGCATTGTAGATATTTTATTTCTAAATAAGTACATGATGTTCTGTTCTGTCTCGAACAAATGTGCACCGGGGAAAGTTGTGTCATGTCAGTCAGGAATAGACATAACGCGGCCATTTTATGTTTTTTTTTTCAAAAAATCTATTAAAAATATTATAATAAAGTAATAGTTTAATGTGTACCTTCATTAGTGACAATAAAAAAAACTAATGACCTCTTTCCTGGGTGGTGTGATTCCTTAATCAGATGCGATATGCAATGAATGCAAATTTCAAACAGAAACTCTTGCTCTATCATTAGCAGCTTCATCAAGAATTTTGTGGACACTATCATCAAGGTCAAAATAGCAAAATAGTGAGTAGCTTGTTGGTCTTGTGGTTAGGACTCTCGCCTCGTGATCCAAAGGTCGCAGGTTCGAATCTCACTCCAGACAAGCAAGTTAGTCCTATTTTCATAGCACAAGCGTTTAGCTTAATTTGAAAATAGTAAAAATATTGATGTGACACGAATTCCGTGTTAGCATCTCTATTTAAAAAAAAAAGAAAAATAGAATCCCCCCATTGTTTATGTATATGTTTATGTTTGTGATTATTTTTATAGCGCCGTTTTTGCATGAAAGATACTTCAAAGACGCTTTACATGTGACATCTTAAAGAAGTGAGTTTTAAGCCTCTTCTTGAATGATTGTTGATTTTCCATGGATCTGGAGGCAGCTGATTCCATATAGCTGTGCCCGCAATGTTGAAAGCACGATCCGCAAACTCGGTGGCTCCAGGTCTCCTTGGTACTACCAGCTTGCAGACTGCCTCCGATTCAGCTGTGATGTGAGCCGCCTTCCAGTGATATTGTCCGGGATACTGAGGTCCATCAAGTATTTTGGTGCATTTCTTTGAGATCTTTTGTACACCATAAGAGAGTGTATGAAATTTATCCGCTCCGGCAGGCGAAGCCATTGTAGCTGCTCCAGCATTAAGGATATCCGCGAGAACTTTGACGCCTCAAATATAAGTCTTACCACACACGATTTTTTAAACTGTGACACGATGATCCAACACCCCCAAAGTTCCCACTTGGTCCATCGTTTTTCTAAGGGCCTACTGGAATATGATTCGCTGTCCACCGACAAACGGTCTTTTTGAAGCGCTTGTACCATACCTTTATGCCCGAGATGCTCATATCTTCATCTTCAAAAGACAGTTGGATCTTGCGAATGGTTTCTACTTGGGTATCGCTAGCTATTGGAAAAATTACTTTCCTACACTTCTTCACTCAGATTACACTTCTACACTCAGAGGCTGATTGCCAGCGATTGATACTGTTTGCGGGCGGAAAAGAAATCAAACGGGCGCTTAAATATCCCCCACGTATCTGGACCAAAAGACACCTCCCGTACTTATTTTATTTAAAACGGAAAAAATTATGTTCGGTTTTATAAGTGTATAAGGTTTCCCATACCAGGTCTAATTAAAGTACAATAGCATAAAATCGATCATTGTCTCATTATCAGACTAGTTATTCACAAACAAAATCTATTTAAATTTTCATACGAAGCAAACACATTGTGGTGCGACATAATATCTTTAAATAAAATAACTTTTTGTTTAACACCACTTTATTGAAATAAAACCAATTAGTTTCGACTCACAACTGAGTCTTTATCAGGGTTCAGATATTAACTAAATAAAAACAGAATTACGAACAATTAAGAAAGCATTAAGGGAAGAAAGAGACAGAACGTCAACTGTGGTGGGGGTTGAGGGAAAGAGAGTGGGTGTGGGTGGGTTCAGTTAATTGGAAGGGGAATATATCTATAATTGGACTACACGATAAATCTATTTTTTAATTTTTTAATATTTTCATAATTTTATTTTTTTATTTTTTATTTCTTTAGAAATAAAAAATCTTTAAAAACAAATAAAAAATATTTACTAAATAAGCAACTAGATTTATCGTGTAGTCCAATTATAGATATATTCCCCTTCCAATTAACTACACCCACCCACACCCACTCTCTTTCCCTCAACCCCCACCACAGTTGACGTTCTGTCTCTTTCTTCCCTTAATGCTTTCTTAATTGTTCGTAATTCTGTTTTTATTTAGTTAATATCTGAACCCTGATGAAGACTCAGTTGTGAGTCGAAACTAGTTGGTTTTAACTCAATAAAGTGGTGTTAAACAAAAAGTTATTTTATTTAAAGACAAAATCTACTTGCTCTCCTTAAGGTTACCTGTATAAATGAAACTGCTTTACGTTTGCAGGTTTTATATAATAATATTTTGATTTTCCTCTCAAATCGATATTTAGATACTACAATTGTATAGACGCTTGCAGGTCGATTTTCTACTAGTGACACTGTACGTTCGGCCACTGATGATTCTGTTGCTGGAATATTTTTTATTTATTTTAACATTACAATAAATAAGAACATAGTTTTGTTTAATTTTTCGATGAATAGGGAATGGTTTTAGAATGAGGAAGTTAATAAAAATAATCATATCGTAATAATAATAATTGTTTTGTCGATGCCCTCTATCAGCTGAAAGTAGGTGGAGAAAATAAATTTTAGTTAAAAATTAATAGAAAATTTTATTATTCTCAAGTAATGGATAACCCCAGAAATTCCGGAAAATTTTAAAAATGATTATATAATTATTATTTTGTAAATTTATAATTATTAAACAAAATTTATTTTGAGAAGGTATTTGATTTTTTTTCCTTCGCATCCGTATCATTACTTTTTCATTAGCAATCCTTTCAATTGAACTTATTTTTAGAAGCCACCTTTAGATGCACATCTCAAAATTTTCAATTCGCTTTGGCATTATTTCAGTGAGTGTCCATAATTCCCTTCCATATAATAGTACAGAGAACACACAGCAGAGTAAGATATTTGCAAATTTCAGTTTAGGTCATGGCTAAACAATACCTCTTTCATGCGTAAGAATGCACTTGTGGCTTGCTCTATATGATACTAGCTGTGCCCGCGCGGCTTCGCACGCGTAGATTTTTAGTTTATTTGGATCATCATAGAACTTTCGCAAACCTTCTAGAACATTTTCCTTCCAGAACTTTCAAGAAATTTATCGAATGTACAGGAACCTTCTAGACACACCGATACATTCCGCCACTCGGTTTAGAACCTTATAGAACTTTCGGGAATTTTTTAGAACCTCACCGACACAGTTGTCGCGCCTATTTTGAAACAATCTAAAGCGTTTGCGGCCTTCCCATAACAAAACAATGTGCTAAAAAGCACATTTTCGTCACCCACTCCCACCCACGCTCAGCCACCCCCACCAAACTCGCATATTTTCGATGTGACACCAAGGCCTATCCACCACCGTAACCACCGGTGGGTGGTTATGGCTGGTTGTGGAAAAAACTTTTGGTGGTGGTATCTTTATAAATATATATAATATATATATATATATAGCTGATAGATATATATATATATATATAGATAGATATAGTATATATTATATAGATATACAGATAATAATATATATAGAGATATATATATATGTATGACCTATAGATATATCTATATATACATTAGATATAGATATGTATATACCTATATATATATATGTATATATATATATATGTTGTATTTTTATTTATAAGTCACAATTGTTTTAGATCGCCAGCCAAGCCCTGGAATGATAGCATCGCATTTTTCTATTAGCTCTGGAGTAATTGATACACCTCGTCCGCTCTACTTCCATCCTCGGCGGTAGCGTGAAGACGCTATCTGCCGCACTGCAAATGATTTATTTACCATCATTATCACTGCTGGCAATCCCAAATGCAAGGCTTTACGGTAGAACTGCTCCGGCGCTCGTTAAACATTGCTTTACACCTTTACAGTGGCTTTTATCTGCTGCTTTTACAGCCGCACTGGATCCGAAAGAATACTGTTAAACTTTAAGGTACAGATACACATGCTTCTTTACTGGCATGCTAATGAGCATGCCACTAATAAGCATGCCCTAACAACTGTATACACTTGCTCATTACTGGCATGCTCATAAATAAGCATGCCCAAAGCTAACAATCAAACGCACATGCTTATTAGTGGCATGCTCTTGTCATGGAATAGAGACGATCTTGTTCAAAATGGAAACTTTGCAAACTGAAATAGAAAATTCAAGGGAACCAATAAATCAAAAAAGTTCCCGAGTTTCCATCCGCACATTTTTGATTTTAGTTTATATAATTTTTATTGTAAGATTTGAATCATTCATGCCTATTAATAAAGTTTCGTAAACATTATTTCTCACTATATTATTTTTACACAACGGTGACCGAGTATTCCGCAGACATTCGTGATTCCTATAATAAGTCACGAAAAGTAATGTTTGAGAAGATCGCATCGATAATGCTAGCCGCGAAGCCCGCGAATGACATAAGCATGCTCATAATAAGCAAGCCTGTTCACACATGCTCCAAAGATACCCCTTCTCTATGGTGAATGACAGTGACATGCTTATAAATCAACTTTTGAGCATGCCACTAGGTGCCACTAATAAGCATGCCACTGTCAAAGTCGATACTGCGCATGCTCACGTGCCACTAAAGAAGCATGTGTATCAAACGCCTTACTCCACACTTAGAAAGGGTAGGCAAACCTCATGACCGTAAAAAACATAATAAGATTTCAAAAGAAGACAACTCCGTTTGGGATTCTTATTCCTCGCATCTCGGCCGAATTCCAATAAAAAATGTTCATATAATTAAACTAGTTAACTTAGTTTACACCACTAAAATTTATTTGGTAAAACCAACCGGTTTCGGAAACGACGTTCCTTCATCAGGTATACCCAATACTGGGTATACCCTGACGTATATTGTACCCTGATGTATATGTTCCTTGATGTATACTGGGTATGCCCTGGGTATACCCAATACTGGGTATACCCCAGTATTGGGTATACCCTGATGAAGGAACGTCGTTTCCGTAGCCGGTTGGTTTTACCAAATAAATTTTAGTGGTGTAAACTAAGTTAACTAGTATAATTATATTCATAATGAATAACCACAAAGTAATAGCAAAATACAACAGTAAAAAATGTTCAGGCTTCCTGCTCTCCCGACATGGCTCCGTGTGATTTTTTGCTATTACCCAAGTTCGGTTGGAGCCGAGAGAAGACATTATGAAACAAAAGACGCGTTCCAGCAGTGTTAACTACAATGGCGGGACAGCAGGGAAGAGTGTGAGTTTTACCAAGGAACTACATACTTTGAAGGAGTAAATAAAGTAGTATACAGGGTGTCCCAGAGCTAGCAGCAGAAACTTGGCCGGTTGATTCCTGCCTGTGTTATGAGTCTAAAATGTTCAAGCAACCATGACCAAATATCAATAGTTACGGAGATATGCAGTACCAAAGTTTGCATTTTTTTTTCAATATTTCTGACTTATTTTTTGCAAAAAGTTGAACTATCATTACATTCATTTATGTCGATTATGAAAAGTTCATTCCCTTTAATACAAGTCGAATAACATGATTAAAAAACCTAGCAAAAATTGAAAAAAGTTTTTTTACAAGGTTTTTATCATTTTATTTACGTTGTATTGAAGCAAATGTATTTTTATAATCGATATAAGTTACTGTAATGATAGTTTTAACTAATAACTCTAATAACTTTGCGAAAAATAAGTCAGAAATATTGAAAAAAAAATCTCCATAACTATTGATACTAAGTCATGGTTGCTTGAACATTTTAGACTCATAACATAGGCAGGAATCTACCGGCCAAGTTTCTGCTGCTAGCTCTGGTACACCCTGTATTTGAATAAATGTCTTTCTGCAGACCAAAGTTTCATTTTTTGTTTAGTACACTACATATTAATTATTTTTTAAGTTTTCTCATATATTTAGAGAAAATTATACTTATGTATTTCTACTTATATATATTATACATAATGAATAATGGTGACTGTTTTGACAGCACTGTGTGAGATTGCGAATTCAATTGTATTATATGCCGCGGAGTACCAATGCGTTTTATATCAAATACTCGCCCTTATATATGAGATGATAAATCAAAATTAATATTATCATGTACAGAAATAAACTTCATTTACACCACTTTTTAATTGCAAAAAATTCGACATGTCTCAGAGCCCATGGCCCCTTCGAGAGGATAACAAATGTGTATTAATAAAAATTAAATTTAAAAATCGAATAATAGATAATCAAAACTTTAAAAAGTTATATATGGAAAATGAATAATAATAAAGTACCTACTTAATATGAAAATAAATTTAAGAAAATAACTATTTGTAAAAAGAACCTAGTTATTTATAATATTCAATTTACTATTAACACTTTTTCTTATTTCCAAAATTTATAATTTATCATAATGTGTTTCTTTATAATTTGTATGTAAAATTTGTAAACCCTTATTAATATCAAAAGAATGATCAATAGCCAAAAGATGGTTCGAAAATTCAGAATAATTATTGCTATTTAAACACCTTAAGTGTTTCTTAACTCTAACTTCAAAATTTCTACACGTTTTTCCTATATAAAAATAATCACAATCATTACAAATCAATTTATAAACACCCGATTTTTTTTAAAATTATTATTTCATATTTATTTTTTAAATTTATTATAAGTATGAATATGTAAATAAATACAACTTGAGAGAATTTCAAATTGATGTGGAATAATTATTAATACGCAACCGTTAAAAAACATAAATCAATTTTTTTTATTGTATTTGATACAGAGAAATGAAAAAATCACCGTGTTTAAAAAATCGTTAAAATATAATACAATATGATTTATTGGCAACATAAAATGTTAATCACATCATATAAAATAACACCCAGTTTGTAATAACAACCTGTAATTTAATACGATATTGTAATAGTTTTTTTGCGTGCGAGGGAATCGAACCAATTACACTGCAATCAGAACGGAAGCACTAAACCTCTGGGCTATCAGAACGTCTAAAAATATCTTTTACCGTGTTAGATGGAGTAATCAATAAAAAATTACATCGTTTATTATATTGGTATGCAAGTAGCACTATTAATTATATGGGGCCCTTGATTTTATTGTGGGTTAAATAAGAATCCTTGTGAATTTGAGTCCTTTGGTTTGGTAGATGTTCACTACAACTTATGCGTTGTTTTCACATACCATATATTTTTAAACTCTATGCTTTTGTTCGATATTTCAAACCCTTTTCTATAGATATTTTATTTTAAAAAAATAAAAATTCCCTCTCATAAAAAGTGACTAAAAAGAGAGAATTACTTTTATGTTAGGCACAATACTAAAAGCGATGACAGTATATGCATTTGTCAATATAATCAAAAGCCTAGGGCGCTTTCTTCTTGTTCATGCGAAGAAAGAATTATACTTTTATTAAAATAGTTGCATAAGCGATTGTTGAGGTTTGAGAAAAAATGCCAAATGCTTTTGTCTTTTTTAACATAACCTTATACTAGATCACTTTTAGCAGACCTCTTTCCATTTAGGTAAGACAATCGAAATAGTATGGTGTAAGATGTACTACAAGGCACATTGTTTCATTGTATGTTAAAAAAAATATTTTCAACTTTTTAGTATTTTATACAAAAACCTGTTTTTATAATTTTATTTTCTACTTCTTGGTTATCTATTACATTTAATCTTATATTTAATTTCAATCTCACTTAGCTGTAATTAAAAAATATAAATTAAAAGTCTTGACATTTTAAATTTTATTAAAAAGTATATTTGTAATTTTATATCAATTTATTGATATTCACAATTAACATTATACAATACAATTTACTGTACGGAATAATCTACTATTTATTTTTATTCTTTTATTTCTATTTTAGTTAAATATAAAAATTTTGGTTAGACTATGACTGTCTCACTGGAAATATCTGTGTTGAGATAGGCATAGTTTACAATGGCATGTAGATACAAAACATAGTATGTAGATATATAATAAAATAATTATATGTATTTGATGTAGAACTGATATGTAAAAAAAATGTATTCGAGGGTTTGAATTTCTTTAGTGACTTTGTGTTCAATTTGTTTTTATTTACTATTTAAAAATTATCAAATATTAGAATTCACAATTTAAAATTAATTTTTTAAAACAATAAGATGAAAAGTTCACTCTGTAATGACGACTTAAACTTGAAGCTCAGACAGAGATTGATCAAATGTATGGTCAGTTCTACTTTACGGTATTGAAGCATGGACGCTGAAGGTGACTACTCTAAATCGCCTAGAGGCGTTCGAAATATGGATACATTGTAAAATGTTAAGGATATCTTGGACTGACATGACTAGTAATGTTGAAGTTTTACGTAGAGCAAATACAAACAGACAGTTACTTAACATAGTAAAGCTCCGTAAAATTTCATATTTTGGTCATATAATGAGAGGCGAAAAATACTCCATCCTTCAGCTCGTCATGAAGAGAAAGATTGAGGGTCGCAAAGGGGTCGGAAGGAGGCGGCATTCCTGGCTTGGAAACATCCGAGATTGGACCGGGATAAGAAGCGTGGAAGAGCTGTTCCGCACTGCCCTGGACAGGGAAACTTTCTCCCAGATGATCGCCGACAGGGCACATGAAGAAGAAGAAGAAAACAATAAGCTATAAAATTAATATGTACAACAAATATTCGTATTTTATTAACCTCAAAACCTAAATGTAACTTTTAAAATAATATGGACTGACCGACATTATTACATATCACCGACACGACATATCACCGACATTATACACATTGTCTATAAATATTGTTTTGGATATTTAAACTGATTTTTTAAAATTAATGAATGATTTTTGTTATTGTTATCAGTAATACATCTCACTGTAAAATTTCAGATCGATTTTTGGTCGGAGAGTCAAATATCCATTACAAATTTTCCTGCTGACACACAAACCAAACTAAATAAAATCAGGTGAAAACAGATATTTGATTGGGAGGAGGCTTTCTTACTTTGTCGTCATTTTCTTCGAGTTTTTGTTTATTTTATATATACCTAGGTAGGTATATACTTTTTTACTTTGTTAAAAAAATAATTAATCTTTTAATTATATTAAACAGGCACATATGTATTCAATTTTATATAACTATTCTATTTTTTTAATGTATGATACGACGTCTTTATTTCTTCTTGAACATGATAATATTATTATGCCTTGTATTCCTTTAATCATCGTATTTCTTGTATTCCTTTGATTTTTTGTAATATAAACTGTTTTGTGTATTTCTTTCTATTCGTAATTCTTATTTACTTTGAATTTCTTGTATCACGTCGATAAATGTCTGTTTTATTTTTTAACTATATTGGCATTCTATCATTTAAGATTATATATATGAAAATCATTGTGTTTAACTTTAGTAGTACTTGTTTTACAGTGTGCCAATTAAAATCTTTTTACATTTTTTTAGTTTTATAGATTCTATTTCTCCTTTTTTTAATTTCCAATTTTTGTATGTTTTTTTTACTTTTCGTTACTCAAATCCAAAAAAGTAGTGCAATATTGAAAATGAGAAGCACTAATTTATTTATTTATTCTTCCTAAGAATGTTACTCGCTCCGTGATTCTAGAAGCTCTCAATTTAGTAGGTAAGTAGAAAATCATGGTTTATTAAACAAAACTAGGAAAAAATTAGGTTTTATCACAGTTACACATCATAAGTTTTGTATGAAGAACCAGAAACAGAGACATAAGTCAGAAGCTAAAAATTTCCAAAAAAAACACTCAACCAAGGCACCCACATGGCATTGTATCAGCAGTAATAAAAAACCATCACAGGTTTTTAATCACTACTGATGATGGACCCTGCAATGAGTTCCAAAACGTCGGCCAGAAGACACAAACTAAAATATTCGGAGTGGCCGTGAGAACCTAAGAACATTCGTAAGTCATCGTTAATTGAAAAAAAGTAAAAGAAATAATATTCATTAATATAAAAAACGAGATTCTAGAAAAGTGAGAAACTTCATGAAATCGAGCATTTCCGAACAGTTTGAATCAATTTAGAAGATTTTGGAAAAATCTGGAAGTCAGCCGAACATGCGAAATTATATTGGAAGTTTCGAGAAATCGGGTTTTTATAAATTAGGTCAAGTGGAGTTCAGTTTAAGAATGTTCTTAGGTTTTCACGGCCACTCAGAATCTTCACGTTTGTGTTTACTGGGGTATTATGCCGTGTTGTTACGACCTTTCGGGCCGACGTTTCGGATCCCATTGCAGGGTCCATCATCAGGGCTGATGTGTCCCGATCCTCACATTTTTGAGTTTGTTATGACAAGCAGCAGAGACTACAGTGATACAAGTCTGGGTAAATAGATAAGCGAACTGCGAATAGGTAAATTCTCAAAGAGAATTTCGTTTCATAATTATGTTTAATTGAATCATTTTAGATAATTATCTAAAATTCGAGATTCTTGATGAACAGTCAACTAATGATGATGATAATTAACTATCTCTCTGAATTCTTACACTAGCTGAATTAAAATCTTAATAATTAAACGATTGCCGGTGAGATCTTTTCACTTTCGTCAAATTTTCCGCTCAACAATTATCTTGATACGAAGTGGCCAGCTGCAGATATCGCTCGATCTAAACTGCACATGTTTATCTTTAATTTCCCGCTGAATTAAACGCTCGCCGCCGTGTTGGCTGACGCTTCCGACAGAGAGGGGGAAAAGAAAGAGCAAGCATTAAGGGGGGGGGTAAGGTTAATTCGTACAAAAAAAGGCATGTTTTTGTAAATTTTTTGTGACGACACAGTTAAAATCTCTTTATTAAAACCAATAGTACATTAAAGTATGACATTTGAAAAATATTGTGTAAAATTTTCAAGACGAAATATTAAAAAATACGGCAATGGCAGCAATTATTCGGACGTGTCTCGGAAAAAAGTAGAATTGCGGTGTCCATCATAACTTGGTGCTAGATCATCTGAAATCAAAAAATCAAAGTTCATTCGTTAGATAATAAATTTTTCCAGGTAACGCTAGGAGGGTTTTCTGAAATTTCAATTTTTCAATTTTTTGGAACACTTTGAAGGGAAAAACGCGATTTTTTGCGAAAAATATCGACTAATTTGTTATTAAAAAATATAAATTAATAACAAATTTGAAAAAAAGTCTCCAGTATTTCCTCGTATCCTCGTAAATTATGTACAGAAATAGTGTTCAAAATTTCAAAAGGATCGGTGCAGTAGTTTTGAAATTATGATGGACACCGACTTTGAAAACGTGAGATATGGGGAAAACGATTTAAAGTTTTGCACACTGTAAAATTCAAAATAAAACTCAACACTTATTTTATACTCACACAAAATCGTCGATGCCATGTTCACACAGCAAAGAGCTTTCATCATCAGCATCTTTTTGTCCTTGTCTACACAAAACTCTTCTAATACAATAGCACGTCCGGTAGTCCTCAGGTAAGCGCGTCTCTTAGCTGCCCGAGCAGGTATAGAAAATGAGTCTGAGTATCGCTCAAATGTTCATAATTTCGTCAATTTCGACTTGAAATTTTGACACAATATTCTTGCGATGTTATACATTCATTTAAAAAATTAAAAATAAAATTCAAAAAAAAAAAGTTAAAAACCTTACCCCCCCCTTAACCCGTCAAGAGCGACGGCATATTTAGAGCCGGCGTTCCGCGTGGGTCGGTCGGCGTTTCTGCACTTAATTCCGGGCGTGAAGCGGTTAATTGCAATGTTCGGCTCGCTCCGATTTCTCGATTCGCCTCGGATTTCATTTCAGTCTGAGTGATTCGGCCCTTTATCGGACTCGGAGTGCTGAGGTGTTGTGTCAGCTGTGCCGCGGCGGATTAAGCGCTTGTTCAGACACAGCGGGAACCGTGCCGTTTCAGAATCGCATGAGATCCGTGCGGGTCTCATTTACCTAGGTTTGTATGTGATCGTTCAGACACAACCGTGCGGTTAGTCAACCGCTGCGGTGCCCGCAACCCAACCGCTAGAAAATAGACCCGCACGGCGCCCGCACGATCCTATTACTATGGGGCCTTACGAGAGCGTCCAGTCGCGTTGCGGGCACCGCACGGTTCCATGTCACAACAGGAGCACGCGTGGATTATATTCTCTTTTCTACGGTTATGGATCGCTTTGACATTGAATTTTTTATTGATGAAGTGGAGAAAAGACCTGTAATATGGTAGAAAAGACCTGTAATAGTGTGAGGATTACTCAAATATGCCAAGAACCAAGCTTGGCAGGAGTTGGTGGAGATGTTTGGAAATGGTGGGAAAAAAGAGTATTTTAGAGAAGTAGGTATTTATTCACCAAAAATGAACTGACAGAATGATATTTATGTGTCTTGCCATGGAACACGGCCGTCGTTAACAAAGTAATGAGCGAATATATATCTGATATTCAAAGATGGAGAACGGTACCAGAACTGTCAAACTGACTTTATTTTCACGCGCACAAATCGCTTATTAACCGCGGCTGTGTGAACAGATGACACAAATCGCGTGTTTTGAAACGCGATTCAGAAACTGAACGGTTCCCGCTGTGTCTGAACAAGCGCTAAATAGTGTAACAAAGTTTAAACCAGCTATCCTCATATTACTCTCTTCAGAACTGCACCGGTTATGCATTCAGTGCAGATTTATGCGACAAATGACTCCGAGTGCAGAGCGATTCTTAATTATAATGGAACCAGTTGCCGCGCAGTTCCTCTGCGCAGCCGAGATTTATACAAATTAATGAGGAGCTCGCCCGTTAACAGGATCGGACAACACGAACCATCTTTGTCAATACTGTAGCCATTTTGAATAATATATTGTAGTACTGAAAAACGTACAATCGCATGCAATAATTTGTCCCGTCGATAAGTGCTTCATCGGTTAGTATTATTCATTGGCCCTCTTCCGAGGTTGCGGTCCGAAGGGCAAGGCGTAATGAACTATTATAGCAACCCTTATCGTGTTGTTTGTTAACTATAGTTAGTACTACAATAAACTTCGTATTACAAACAAGGCATAGATCTTTGTACAATAAAAGTAGTCGTAAGTTATGGTAACGTTGGTCCTCTGAGATTTCGATTCTACTACCCTTCAATTTTAAAATAAAATAAAACACAAATTACTTTGTTTTCACCAATATATTAGATTAAAAAATCTACATGTTTCGAGAACAATGTTCTCTTCATCAGGATTATGGTGTACTAATCTTAAAAGTTGAAAAAAGCAAATATGTTACGGTGAAGGGGTGGTTGAGGGGGTTGGTGAGGGGAGGGGGGGGGTTCGAGGTGTTAATTATTATGGGTCATTCACCGTAACATATTTGCTTTTTTCAACTTTTAAGATTAGTACACAATAATCCTGATGAAGAGAACATTGTTCTCGAAACATGTAGATTTTTTAATCTAATATAGTGGTGAAAACAAAGTGATTTGTGTTTTATTTTAATAATAATGTCACCACAAAGTTCAAGCCTTCATACGGAAGAAGAAAACATATTCTTCGAACAGCCTTCAATTTTGTTTAATTAAAACTACGCGCTGTACGTGTTAATGTTTAACATCTATATTTAAATAAATTTACTCTGCATTTTAAAATATTTCGTGTTATCAAACACTGAAATACAGATATATGCTGATTATCTTTGAGAAGAATGTGCCAAATTGTATAAGAAACAGACTAAAAGTGGCGACAACCATCATGATGGATATCTTCAGATAAAATAATGCAATGCATTTGTTTGGCAAAAGATGGATGGGAGGGGCTAAAGATGTAAAGAATTTGCGTTCTTTGGGGAAGGCCTACATAAAGCAGTGGAGAAACAATAACACAACAGTAACAAACATTACAATAAAACCATAGTTTATTTTGTGGCGTGTGTCTTCAGAAATTTATAAAAGTACAACAGTCACAGTAGTCTTAGCGAACCACTGATACACTGTACAATGTATATCATTTATTTACTAACCAAAGATACTATTTTGTTTACTAAGATACATAAGATAAGACTTACCGAGGATACAAGGAATATAAATGATCATTAATCGTGATCAAATGAAATATAAACCTATAAAATCACACTGCTGGACGGGGACGTACTTCAAAGAGTGAACGACAGTTTTAAGCGATTATTTTCGGGCGGGAACATTCTAGAGAATTCCTATATATAAAATTATTTCCAAATAACGTGTATCATTTCCCCATGAGTATTTTGCTCGAACCCTGTAGCGGCGAATACGCGACAAACCTACGTAAGTAGGTACCTACCAACTCATCGATTTTTTTTTCATTACTTTGACAATACTGCCATTCTTGCCGTGGCAGATACCATCGCTCGCCATGACCAGCTAATGTGAAATGCGTGTAGGTTGGCGGATTAGATGATAAATGGTAACGACATTTCGAACCTCACTCGGATCAGCGTAAGCCTGACGTCACGGTTAGATATTCGGAATTGAATCGATCTTATCAAATTGCATTTATTTGGCTATTTTCAGGTTTTTGTGTGGTAGACGTTGTGGAGTTAAACTAAGAAGCTGAAAGATTTGATACTAAGTACTAAGTATAATTGTGATGTTCTGAAACATAATGCATAATTGTGTTCTGAGAGTAGGTACAGGAGCACTCGAAAGGTACCTACCCACCAAGAGGTTATAACCTCTGTGTAACCTTTTTGGTACCCTCTATTTCCCGGAACTGTTATAGGAATAATTATTATCTTATCAATTCCTCTCGACAAAGCAAACCGTGAATTTAGTGACTATAATAAAATTTAAATTCAATTAACTTTACTAAAATATAGAGACAAAATTGCATTTCAGATGCGATATTCAGTATCTTTTAACCGTTGGGGTTTCGGTTTTTCTTTTCATTTCTTTTAGATTCAAGAATAATTTATAATAAACGGACAAAAATTACAAAATACATAGCCGCATAAGTTGTTTGCATGTTACAGATCAAAATTTGCCACTGTATATCCTAACGTGTCAAGGCACCCATGGTGTCTGCAGCAACCACCCCGAAAAGGGTAGGAAGAGACGTTACATAATGGGTCCAACATGTCGCACAGTACATGGGCAGTGAAACATCTTGGAAGAGTCACTTCACTTCAATAATAACAATAATTAATTAACAAACGCTCTTTAGATTGAATTTAAACGATCAAAGACCACAGTCATAAGTTTATGTTAATTTAATTTATATTATTTTTATAATATATGTATCAAAACCGATTATTCTTTTTGTCACTAGTTTATTTATACATTTTTCAGTTTCTCTGTTTTATTTCAGTTTTTTTGTATTTAACTTTATACTCTAAGCCTATGTTATCCTTTTATATTTGTATCATCTTTATCATTATTATCATCAGTGTGTATCTCTCAAATCGCATTTGAGGTCAGCCAATATTTTTACATCTGCGAGGCCTACACTCAAGGACCATTATCCCCAGCATCCACCATCTCTTCGACACATATGTCTAACCCATTGCTACTATCTGGAGCATGCAGATTTTTGGGCATCTGTTACGTAGGTTTTCTAGCCAATGCACTGGCTCTCTCAGAAGTATTCCGAGCTTTATATACCTTGTTAAATTGGACCGTATACAAGTATATAAATAATAATTGCGTGCTACATAATCCTCTTAACTTGTCCCTATAAAGACTGCGTAAATAATATAATCACAGACAAACAAAGCAGCGGTTACACTGTGTGGGGCAATAAGCATATGCTAGTGGAAAGCAAAGTCAGAATATATGAAACATGCATAAGACCTATCATGACATACGGTATCGAAGTAAGAGCGGACACGGTGAGAACTAAATACCTTCTTAGAACTACCGAGATGAAGACCCTAAGACCCATTGCGGGTAAGACCCTCAGAGACAGATAATGCGGAAATCCGCAGTACCTGCGGCATAGAAGACATTGTAAGATGGAGCAGGCAGAGAAGGCGAGAGAATGGAGCAGACGAGACTTCCAGAGCCGTGATGCGCGGGATTCCAGAGGGGGGCCGACCACCAAAGAGATGGAAAGAGATTAGGACGTCCTCGTCACAAGATCAGGACTGACCTGTCAACACAGATCAATGATCTAACAAAAGAAAAATAAGAAGAATTATTAATTGTTTTTTAATAATTTTCAAAATATTCAACAAACATAATCATCAATCTTATCTAAGGACTTAATCCAGTACCAACTATATAAAAATCTCTGCGTTTTGTTATACGTTCTATTAAAATATCATCTGGACCACGTATCATTTTGACATGTGACAAAAATTATAATGACAGCGTATATTTCGTATCGATGAGATATATAATTAATGACATCTATATAATACACAACAAACTGCGGATCAAACTATGGACCACCTAATGCCTTGCAGTATAAAAAGTCGATTTTGCGTGGGCAAGATAATATGTAAAGTTATTTCAGAATATTCGAAATTGGACGCGATATTAAATATTTATCGAAAAGCTACCGAATCGTAGTGGATATATTCAACACCAAACCGTGAGGTCAATAAACACATTTAATAAAATTTTTGGATTCCGATTTAAGAGGAACTTTATCGTAAGGATAACTGCAAAAGCATTGCAGGAAGCAGCTGGATTCAGAAGACGAAAAAACTTGTGATGATTAATTCATTTAATCAAAAATGTGAAGTCATTTTACTTCTTCATGGATGTAAAACGAAGTTAAATAGTGAGAAATATACGACATAGGTATTTCTCTTTTTTTGTGAACAATCTTCCGTTCTTGGACAACAACATATATCGAAGCCTTGTCATTTCTAGAACTTGTTCCCATTATTAATTCATTTAACATTCCTCATTGTTATCCTGCCATTACTTCTTGGTAGGTTTTCCTCCATTGATTTCTATTTTTTGCCATTCTTCTCCAGTTTTGTATTTCTGTGATAAAAACGTTATAGACAACATTGTCTGTCCATCTTAGCTAAGGCCTTACCAAGCTCTTGCGTCCTGTTAGTCTGGTATTCAGCATTGGCTTGAATGTTAACTATGCGGTCGCTCTGTTTACACGGTTCAACCACCGAAAAACTATTCGATAACTTCTCCGATTCTGCATTATCATTCCAAATGTTTTAACAATATTTATTTATTTATTTGACGCCCTTTAGGACATTAAATAAAATATAGTTAGGTATTACAATAGCAAGCAATAACACAAGTTATACCTGGTAGATGTTAGTATGTATGTATTACACAAGATCACCCCTTAAACTTCATCAAACAATTGACACCGAGACCATGAAAATAACAGAGATGTTGGTAGTTACGGAGAAGATAGTTATATGAACTTTCTACAAGCGACTCCTTTTTTTACTCCCTTTATATTAACTCGTGGCGTCTGCTTGCTTGCCGTCAACAAAAACTTTGGATCGTTTATGACCCTTTTCCCGTGATCCAATCGAGCTGAAACTTGGCAAGCAGACTCGTGGCGACGATCAAGAAGATCTATCAAATTTATTATAAAAATTATTGTATAATTTCGGATTTTTAGAAATTTTATTGGTTTTTTTCAAATTGGAATCATTAGAAAAGTTTGATTACGGCGGCCCGATAACGTCGCGGAATATTTTCTAAATTTGAATTACTCCGTCGGTATGCATAATAGTTACTTCACTACGAATGTCAAAAATCTAAATTGACTGACAAATGTTTTTAAAATTTAATCTTCAAAGCATGAAGTGTCTTATCAAAGCTCAAAACATCTGACATTTTAGAAATATATTAAATTAATGTAAGTTTAGTGTTATGTTATACGTTTTAATTCATCTTTAATTGTTGTTATATTTTACAAAGAAAGGGAGTACAATAAAAACTTGGTTTTTATGGTTTACTTTTTTCCAAAATTTGTCCAAAAAGTTTGATAATTTTTTTACTGCATATTGGGGACAAACTTTTTTAATCTGTACTTATAGGTACCTAGTAACAATTTAATGATACATAAACAATACATCTCATGTGTATATTTACTTTTTCATCTCTACAAAAATTACAGGTTATCTAAATAATCTACTTTTGAGTTTTTCAATTAGCTTCATTTGTTTTGTTTTGTAAGTACGACACAGAAGAAAATAAAACACTATCAGTTTGTTTGGTTAACAGCTAATTGTTTGTGCTTTTTGTGTCCAGGTCTGGAAGTAACCAACCATAATTACACCTGCATAACGAGCAGCACTAAACAATTATCCACGAAGAAAGTCAACAAAAAATACAGAACCATTTTAAGCACAAAAAAGTACAATTCAATTTGATCAAATATACGTTAAAGAAAGCCAGGTGCACACAGTAAATCAACAGTAGTTAATGAACTTTTTACCCTACGAGTATGATCGGGTAATTTTTTATCGGGACTCAACGCGGTGTACAAAACCATATTTCGTTTTAGAATTTATACAAAAGTAGGAGTATTGAAGCATGTCGGCCGGAATAAATAATGGAAAATCATGTTCAGACACCTCTCAAAGAAAATACACCAGATCAGCAGACAGAGTGCACTTCCGTAAGTCGAACATTTCACTCATCGCGCTGTTTAATATCTTCTTCCAGCTGTGCTCCTGGTAATCTTGCAGCTAAACTAATAATTTAAATTAAAAGTTTCCATGAATATTTTTTTAGTGTCTTTTAAAAAAATACATTTTTGTAATAATGCAAGTAGCATAATGCATAATTGCACAATCTATACCTATAAAACTCAATGTCTGTCTGTCTGTCTGTTCTCTATACAAATCCACACCGTTTGTCTAATTCGATTCAAATTTCGCGTACTTATGCTTTAGGACCCGGTGGATAACATAAGCAACATTTCCCCCCTACTCCGTACCCCTTCCCACCCCTTGACATATTTTCGATTCAAATCGGTACCGTTTGACTGATCGGACCCAAAATTTGGAAACTTATTCTTTAGGACTCGGCGGGTAACATAGGCAACATTTCCCCTCTATTATTTTACCCCTTCCCCTCCTCCTGACCATATTTTCGATGCAAATCTGTAGCGTTTGACCGATTGGACTCAAAATTTGGACACTTATTCTTAAGGACCCGGCGGGTAATATATGCAACATTTCCTCCCAATTATTTAACCCCCTCCCCTCCCCCTGATATATTTTCAATGCAAATCTGAATCGTTCATCCGATCGGACTCAAATTTTGGAAACTTATTCTTTAGGACCCGGTGGTTAACATTGGTGACATTTCCCCTCTATTATTTTACTATTTCCCCTCCCCCCGATATATTTTCGATGCAAATCTATCCCGTTCGAATCGAAACTTTGTTTACCCTCACAAATTTATTTTAAACTTAATCCTTAACCCGTGCAACGCTGGGTATGAATAGCTAGTTATCTATATGTTTTACATTGACAGTTTAATTTGACATTGACTTTTTTTATACGACAAATTAGATCACTAAAGTTTGGTTGACTGCGCTGATTCTGACTTGCGTATGCCTTACACTGCATGTGAAGAAGTAGGATGATAGCTTGGAGAAAGGCCAGTATCCATCAAAGATCGTGGCGTGACTATGATGAAGTAGTTTTCTTCGACATTATACTCCTCTATGAGTATTTGTGATTTCTGGTAGCTTCCTGAAGTGACATACTATGCCAGAACTGTACTCCTGGTATGATTAGTCTTTCCATAGTACCTGAATTTCGATTCCTAAACAAAAGTAGGTTGCTTTGTTTTTTACAATTATTTTGTACATTATTTTTTACAATTTTCCTTGCTGACCACCAGATCGTAGCATTCCTAGATGTCTTAGACAAAGGACTCCATATAGATTTTATCCGTTGTTAATGGTAGCTGAAATAAATTTGAAAAATTATCAAAGCATCGACAAGTCTTGGTTCTGGGTCGACCTTTCAACTGGTACCAGGGTTTCTTCAATCAGATGAACTCTTCCAGGTCTTCATCATAAAGTTGTGTCAATATTTATATTTTCATATTGATGCATAATATGGTTGTGCGACCGTCGACGAGCTCGCCATGATTGTTGTAGGATTAAGGCATTCGTTGTGCTGTCCACAAGATCCTTTGCTATTACAATGCTTAGGAAGCCTCACACCATTGTTGTAGCCATCCAATTTAAGATACCTTTGTTATGAACATCCAATACCGTTGTTGTGGCTATCCAATATCGAATTCTCATCTCTCAAATCTCCAAAACGGAAGGCGTGTAGTAATCATAAATCTTATCTAAATTGTATGAATTACTTACAGATTTATTTAGTCACAGATCTTTAGAACATTTTCAATTGTTAAACCTCTTCTATTGTAACGAATGTTCTGATTCAACAATTCTTAAAAAAACACAAAAAAACTCAAATGCGAGGTCATCAGTGACCTCAGTGAAAAGAATACATTCAAACTATAGTCCGCGATGTTACGTGAATGAAAAAGTTACCACTTTTCGCCTCAACGCTCCGCATTTGTTCACCAGTAATCTCATCAACTCGGGATGATCCTGTGATCATGCACGAGCGACCACGCAAAAAAGAATTTGACGTATCCGTTGAAGTACAATCTGTGGCGAAAGTAAGTGTTCTTGTTAAAAGTGTTCGTCTTTTAGTACCGTGTGGACGAACGGCTTAAAGAAAATGCGTCACCTTTCTGTTCGAACGATTTTACTATTCGAAATATTTCCGAGTTTTGCTACTTCTTTATATTGTGACCAAAGTAAATATTGCCGGACATCAAAAGCAATCAATTTTGTACTGATATACAATATTTTTTCTCCGGAACAAGCAAAAAATATTTTAATCAATTTATAAACACCTTCTAATAGTTTTATTTATACCGGAGGTCTCTTGAAAGTAGGAGTGTAATAATATTTTTATTAAGAAAAAGAAAACAATTTGAATTTATTGAATAATCAACTTCAGGGCCAGTGGTTTTATTTACCATTGAAACATTTTAATGATATTAATGATTAATGATTTTTTTAGGATCACTATCTAAATGTCCAGCGTGTTTCGATCCACGTTGGACAAATGCGTATCCTGGTGGTAGGAACTCTTTATATTATCTGTCCAACGCATCAAGTTGCTTCCTGCAATCCTTTCATTATTCCCCAGATGTATTTGAGTAGATCGTATATTCGGTCAGTCAAGTTAGTAAATGTTGATTATATGTTTTTAGCAAACTAACTAACCATCACGCCGTGTCTCCGCAGGGATAGGCAGAGAGGATATAACGCCACATTCTTCTATCTCGGCACACCAATTTTGCTTTGGATATTCATAATCTTCTCATGCAAGCTCTACGGAGGCTTTTAACTCCAATACTTGTAGTTTCTGATCATGTCAGCTCTTTCGCGGACGCTCTCTATTCCGGTTGCCTTCAACACTCTCCCCATATATTTTCTTAACCATCCTTTCCTCGCTCATACGTTCTACATGACCAGACCTTCTCAGCACTCTTTTCTTTATTCTGTCTACCACACTACATCCAGCATTACATTCGCTTCTAATTTGTTCATTCCTCACTCTATCGATCAAATATTTTCCACACAAGCGCCTTAGTGACCGCATTTTTTAGCTAAGGTATAATTTGTATATAGCATTTGAGTATTAACTAATTAACTTACCATCAAGCCATTTCCTCGTAGGGGCAGGCAGTGAGGATAGAATGCCATAACCTCCTATCCTGGCATTCCACTCATCCCTCGTCCACTTTCTTACATAAACGTCCCAGTTAGTATTAATTAATAGTATTTTATCTTTTGATAACTGTTGACCTGTTTCGAAGCATACCATTCTCTATTTTTGGTATAACACTAATCCTATAATTAGGATATTTTTCTGGATTTTAATTTATCCACCTGTAATAGAACATTCAACCGGCAATGCTGCTGTGGACAGATGATCCTTCTATCAGAGTTGGCTCTGATAGAAGAATCATCTGACCTGTCTAGTGATAGTAGTCATTGGCAATAATACTAATTTAAATTTTACTGGTTTTACACCATTAATTTATGTGTGTACTTGAAAAAATCTCCACTATGAGAAGTACCTGCCTACACAAATTTAAAAAAAAATGTGATCTGCTTGATGATTTCATTGGGGGAAATCACTGGCTCTATTTATTTATTTAAACTTTGAGAACGTTTTTTCTACTCCTTTTTAACTTTACAAATATCAGGCAATCTAATTATACTAAGTAATTGTTTAATTGTTTTTAAAAGCTATGATAAGTATAATAGAAATTATACAAATAAACGCCATCGATCGTACTGTAAGTGAATTAATGAATTTGCATAATTATCGGGTGAAGGTCAGAAACACTAAGTGCATGATGTAGTAATTTCTTTGTTAATATTTCTTATCATTGATCGAGGAATTCTGTTGACATTAAAATGTCAATCATATTACATTGTACGAAGCAATTAACGTTCGACGGTTCAAGTAACAAGCGAATAAATCCACCCGGATTTACTGACAAAAGACTAGACACTGTCCGAAGGAATCCGATTTAGAATCCAAACAAACAATTTTGATATATTGGATCGATAGCTGGACTCTATCGATCCAATATATCAAAATATACCTAATTGCGGTAGCAAGATCTCGTACTTCTCACCACATGTCTGGGATATTGAAGCTTTCGTAATTTTATTGTTCTGATTACTTTTTCTTTTATTTTCATTGATAACACACTACATTTTGATTATTTTTAATTTCATAGCATAACAGAGTGACTGCCACGTCAGTTATTGATATTTTTGGAATTAAATTTATGTTGTGTATCCATATGAGACTCTATCTTCATCATCATATGTTTTCCTCTCAGGTTTTGACAATGGATCATAGTTTTCATTGCGCTCTTTTCTGTTCTGATCTTTAGGCGCTTGGGAGACAAGTCTCAGAGAAAAATCTCATCCACATATACGTTCCAATTACAGAACGAGTGAGGCTCTGCTACTACATAGTAAAAAGTCTGATACTTCTGGCTTGGAAACATTGGCAAGTCGTTGAGATGACGAGAGACAAAGATATACGGAGGTGCGAAAAGAATAATAATTGCATTCGGCTGCACCAGGAGAATAGTTGAAATGCCAGAGCATCTGATGAGATGAGAGGATGACAGATAGGCTTAAACGGTGATGAATAGTGACGTCAAATCGGAATGTTATACGGATGTTATACGGGCAGTAGCGGGCAGACAGAGGCAGGAAGAATCGACTCAGGACGCGAGACCGGACGCAAAGATGCTGAAAATTACGATGATTACTACCCTAGGATAAGCTGCAGCTGCAGTGGTTGCGAGTAGGGAATGCAATCCCGATCCCAAGTCATTTTACGAGATCAATCCCGGACCGAAAAATCGGACGAGATTATTGAGATTATCGGGATTTATCATCATTTTTTATGTTTTGTACGTTTAATTGCGTATGTCTATAGAGCTTTTAGTAAGTACTTAAAACTAATGTTCATGTCACATTCAAGTAACGAAAGTAACTCTTATGGTAATAAAAACTACTACTATCTCTACATTGACTGATTGATGCTTGGAAAGACGCCTACAAAAACTTTAATGCAATGATTAATAGTGAACATTTTATGAAAATTCCCGATATAAAAATGCAAGGCGTTGTCGTTAATTGCTATTCAGCTCTATAAACAAACAAAAAACACAAAAGTATTCGGGATCCCGATCCGTAGGGATCCCGCGGGATTAGAAATTCTAATCTCGAAGGATCCCGAAAGGGCGATCCCGACTCGGGATTGCATTCCCTAGTTGCGAGTCATCAAAATGACACGGCACATTCTAGTGCTATATTAAAAAATCCCACCCGATTTAATATGAATGGAAGAAAGGAAATTGATATTAATACAATATTTTTAAAAATTAAAGAAATAAATAGAGACGCGTACACGGAGTAAGTGACGTATCAATATTCTCACTATTTTAACTAAGCTAAATGCCTGTGCCGTGAAAAATAGGAAAAACAAACAAAATGCTGGTAGTCTCCGGTTTTGGGTAGTCTAGATGTCAATGGAAGCATAGTTCTCTGTGTATGTCAAAATTGCTACGAGCTATAGATTTTTTGCTCCTCGGAACAAACGATTCAATTTACGCGGCAAACATAATTTTTTTATCTGATGTATATTAATTTGTGCATGCAATTTTGCGAGTTATAAGAGTCAGCCGGCAGAATAGCGGAATGAAAGTCGACATCAGGGCGGATCACCAGGAGAAACTGTAACTGTAAACTTGTGTAAATGTAACTTCAATTCAATTCAATTCAATTTTATTTATGTATATAACATTTACATAATAAAAGTACATTCAAATCTTAAATGTTATAAATGAAGAGTTTATAAAATGTTTTAATTAACATACATATTCATATCAAATGTGTAGGAGAATCCTGCTTCGGAAAACTCTCTAAGAGGAGAATCTCATTGCAGGGTCTCTAAGAGTCTAACAGATCAATGTCCAAGGCGATATTGTTCAGCATAGCTATAGCTCTTCCAACAGGCATAACCATCGGCAGGTTGGTCCTGTATATTGGAATGTGAAACAATCTATGCTGACGATGTCTAAGGTAATGATCAGGAACATACAAACCGATGCGCTGCATAATTTCAGTATTATCGATCATACCGCGCAACAATCGATAAAAATTTGTAATCAAATACACATTCCTTCTAGTCTTTAGATTATTGTAGCCAAGCACACCAGCATCAAGTGTCTTTTTAAACACAAGCAAGCACGACTTCTTCTGAAAAATATTCTCAGGCTTTCACAGCCGCTCTGAATCTTCTGATTAGAGTTTTCTGTGTTGGTTATTTTGCCTTCTGTAAATTATATTATTGGACGACGTTTCGGATCCCATCGTACGCAGGGTCGTGTGGGATCCGAAAAGTTAACCAAAAAGGTCGTATATGTACGTCGGAATATCCCAGTCGAATCAGAAGAATCATCTTCTTCTTCCTTTCCTGCTCCCATTAACTTGAGGTTGCCTCTCCGTGAATGGAAACACCAGGACATTCAGTTCCGGACTAATGCGAACTTTATGACAATTTGACTGTTATGTAACATTCAATAATTGATAAACATGCTTTGATTTTGATTGATTTTCACTTGTTACGATGATAGTTGAGTATTATTTAACGATTAGAGGTTTAAGTAATAGTATACTGGTGATTTTTCGTCGACTTGTACACAATTAGTTACCAATCATCAATTTAGCACCAATCACAATCATCGTGTATCTCATAGTGAAAAACCTACACCAGTTGCACCTGTCTAGAAATAAAAAGCATATTTGTGCCACAGTCTGTGCCTCGTCTACGGGCAACGTCCCGTGTGGCCAGTCACTGCCAATTTAAAGCGGCTTCCTGACGATGTAGCTCCGAGCCCTCCTGACAGTTTGATGAGCTAATTAATCTCGCGGCTTTGCATAAAAGGTGAGATAATTGTATGGGCACAACGCTGCATAGAACAATGCGCCGCAAATTGCATATCTACCTGCGCCTGGGGCCTCGGCTCAGCGCTAATTGCGAGAAATGTAAATGTTTTCATTATAATAATGCATTTATAATGGAACCTCGCAGTCTGGTCTTACTTCTGTTGCTTTTACAAGAGTCATACATGCGTGCCTTCGATGTAAAGATGTTTAAGGTCGTTGGAGAAACTTCACGGAGAAGTCGTAATTTCCCAAACATTGTACATCTCAGTAGCCAGTAAAAATATTACGATCAAACCTAATTTCATGTCTCACCTTCTTCAAACTCATCATCGTCGTCCTCCAGTTCAACATCGAAGATATTTTCCTACAATTATTCTTCCCCATTATAGGGGCATCTATAGTAAACATAAAACATCATTACGATTGCAGTGATAGAATACATCTTCAAACAATCAATATAAATAGTTTTAAAATGATTTAAGCAATTGCTAAAGGAGCATTACTAGAAATAATTTTATCTCAGAAACTACTTAACCTTATTACCTACTTATTGGCATCAAAAGAAATGTAGTCTAAAGGACGTTATGAATTTGGCTTAAACATTTATAAATTGAATTAGATGGAATATAACCTACTCTGCTTAAGTAGAGATAACAGTTATATTCCAATTCAATGAATATGACGTTATCATTGTTATTAAATATAATTTTTAAGCTTACACATTTATCTTAACATAAAGCTTACACAGTAAGGGAAAAAGGAAAAACCTTATTTCAATTGAAAGTGTCCATATAAAAAGGGTTTGTATGCAAAAACAAAATTTTACAGGAGAGGAAAAAACACCAGTAAAATAAACAACCAGAATTTCAGTTTTTTTTGTAATTATGTATAAATATATCACTTGTCTAAGACCACTTGTGAGTTTAGGAGTACACACGACTAGTTTCGACACCTACAGTTGTTGTCATCAACGGGTGATTATATAAATTGTTTATATAATCAACCGTTGATGACAACAACTGTAGTTGTCGAAACTTAGTCGTGTGTACTCCTAAACTCACAAGTGGTCTTAGACAAGTGATATATTTACATATTTTTATAATATGTCATTCCTCAAAGTTAACGCCGTTTCAATAAATAATATTCAATTTTTTTCTTCCTAATTTTGATTATTGCCAATTATGGACATTAATTTTACGTTTTATTTGTTTATACGTGTTGTTAAGCAACTCCAGTGACATCTTCGAACCGTTACATTTGTTACTACCAGATGAATATAGACACTTTTTCCATGTTAGCCAATTTTTGAGGTTGAGAGATTGAGTTAAAATCATTTATTAAATCTATTATATAAACCATTTTAAAATAATAATATCATTTTGTGACCTAATGTACTACATAGACCCTTTTTATAGGGACGCCTTCAAATACAAGAACGTTACGGTTTACAGCTGATATATTTTTTTTCATCAACATCAAGTTCTAGCTTGTAGTTCTAGCTTAGTAAATATTTTTCAGATATCGCGTTAATTCAAATTCATATAGAATGAAAAAGGTTTAACGCCTTAGAGGCACTTCGGGGGTAACGCCATGAATCGAATGTAATGGGTTCTAAGTTAAGAATGTTCTTAGGTTTTCACGGCCACTCAGAATCTTCTGGTTTGTGTATTGTGGGGTATTATGCCGTGTTTTTACGACCTTCCTGGCTGACGTTTCGGATCCCATTGCAGGGTCCATCACAAGACATAAACCGGAAGAAAATGGGTTCTAAGTGTTCATCATTTAGGCAAAGCTAAGTGTTCTAATTCTAACACTTAGCTAACACTTTGGTCTACTTACTTACTTACTTACCATCACGCCGTTTCCCCGCGGGGGTATGCAGATAGGATAGAGCGCCACACTCTTTTGTCCTGACATACAACTCTCGCCTCATCCACATTCATAGTTGAGACTTCTGACGGGACTCCAGTATCTGGTTAATCTGGTCACGCCACGTCTTCCGCGGTTGCCCTCTCTTTCTGGCGCCTTGCCCTTGCACTTGCACTTGCGTTCTATATCTTTCTTACCATTCTTTCCTCATTCGTTCGCTCAACATGCCCCAACCATGACCTGAGCAATCCTTTTTTAATTCTATTAATTACGCTAAGACCAGCTTTACATTCATTCCTAATACCTTCATTCCTTACTCTGTCATAAATTGATTTATCACACATACGCTTAAGGGATCTCATCTCCTCTGCATTCAGTCTACTTTCATTCCTCTTCTGCCAGCTTCGGGCTTAACTTTCATACATCAGTTTTGGTACTAGAATTCCATTATGTACCGCTAGTTTTGCCTCGGTAGACATATTTCAATTAGAAATTATTGCGTTCAAAGCACCGTTTATCCTACTCCCCGCACTCTCCTCTCGATATCTTTCTCAACATTCCCTCATCTATCGTACATACTTCCCAAGAAAACGTACATCATTTAGGCAAAGCTATTGTGAGTACAACTAATGCGGTTTATACAAGTTCTTTCCCTGAAAGTAAGTTAAATGTATTGTAAAAAATGAGGGTAAACACGACACTGTTTTTTTCCACTATTTATTTATTTTGAATTGTTAGAACCTATTCGGGATTCCTTCCATTGTCAAAAACAACACGTTTACAATTGTAAAATAAATATATAGTGGAATAAAACAGTGTCGTGTTTACCCTCATTTTTTAAAATATTAAAAATGAATTTTCACAATTGTACAAACAAAAATCTTGAACATTTAAATGTATAGATACTTAACTATTTGAATAAATTACTAGAACCTTTCGTATTTTTATTTTCTTTAATCGCTGTATTGAAAAGATATTCAGCCATCAGCTATGTTATCCAAAGCAAAAAATGTCTGATTTACCATAATTCGATGACGAAATTTTTTGCAGCTTCCTAATTGTCAAGAGAGATGCTCCTGGTATTCTATTTAGAGAAAAATCTTCGGCATTCGCAGTAAGGCAACCAGTGATATTGTTCTTGGACGTGTTGAACTTCGGTCACAGTACCGAACTCAGTCAGTTCAAATATAAAATTCAGAGACGAGCCACAAAATTGCCCTTGGGTCTTAAAAACCTGGAATATGCGGAAAGGCTGAGAGTATTGAAACTGCCCACTCTTCAGGAGCGACGAGCAAGAGGTGACCTCATCGAGACATTCAAGATTCTATCGGGCTACTACAATATTCCTAGTATGACAGATATGTTTGCATTTAACACTAATGTGGGCCTTCGAGGACATCATCTGAAGTTGAACAAGTCTCGGTTCTCGTGTAACCCAAGAAAGCATGCATTAAGCAATAGAGTGGTCAATATGTGGAACAGTTTGCCCGAGGATGTTGTGTCTGCAGCCAGTGTCAACCAATTTAAGAATAGGCTGGATATTCAAATGAGAGACAGTGATATGGGCCTATCAGCTTAAGCTGCCTGCCCATTATCAATAATAATAATAATAATAATACCGAATCAATTTTAAAACAATTTTTATTAGCAATATTACTTATTATAATATTGTTAACGAAAGAAATGTTTCTGCAATCATGATCTCAACCTAGGATTACGAATTCGAATGGTCAGATGCTACGTGTTTTCAGTATTATTCTATGGAATGGAAGCGTAGACGCTTACCGAACAACTGATAAGGCGACTTGAGGCATTCGAGATGTGGATCTATAGAAGAATTCTCAAAATAAGCTGGATGGACAGAGTTACGAATGAAGATGTTATGACTCGGATGAATAAAGAAAAAGAAGTTATTAAAACAATAAAAATCCGAAGTCTTCAATATCTAGGACATGTGATGAGACATTTAAAGAAATACGAGATCTTGCATCTCATAATGCAGGAAAAGATTGCCGGAAGTCGGAGCCCTGGAAGGAGGAGGACTTCATGGCTGAAAAACTTGAGACAGTGGTTTGGCCAGCCTACTGTGGAGCTGTTCCGGGCCGCAGTAAACAAAGTCCGCATAGCCAACATGATAGCCAACGTCCGGTAAGCGGACAGGGCACGAGAAGAAGAAGGAAAGAATAAATTACTAAGCAAAGTTTATTTCGCAATTCAATTCTTTATACGCAAAAAACTGTAAATAAATATTTATAGTGAACATTTTTTTACCTAGGCTGATACCATAGTTTCATAATTTAGAAACTTGATCAATCTATTAATGTTTTATTCCTGTAAATTCTACTATCGTTATTTCAACTAACAGACTAAGTTTTCATTGTAAATCAAGGTAAAAAAATAAATTTTATAAGCTTTTATGAACACGCAGAGGTATTCTTAACCATGGAAAATAAAATGTACTTATAAACTCTATCGTTCAGTTTTAATGTCAATGATCAAATTTAAATGATACTTAATTATATTTTATAGCCAGCATTTGTGGTCTGAATAAAAAATGGTGTCATTTAATAAAATAATTTAAATATCATGTAAGTGCTAGTGCACAAAGGTATTTATTTAGATTGATTTAAATGTAAATATTAAACCTGGTGCTATTATATATGTATTTTCACAGATCAATTAATGTATATTATAGAGGAAGAGTAGGTATAGAAGTCTTTATGGGCGTACATATTACTTACGACCTGTCGTACGGTTGGCTTAAGTGATCACTTTACACATATGTAACGTTCGCCATTTCCACCCATGATAGAATACCATGTCTATTAATTTTTGGAAGTTGTATATGTTTCAATTATATGCCACGCTTCGTCTGTGTAAGACATCTATAATATTAATTGATTATTGATGTCCCTGTGACAAAAATCCAGTTCTGTTCTGAAAAATTTGGGCCTACTCAAAATATTTTCACAGAGTTCGGCCCTGGCAGTGGCCCCAAGTGACAATTGAATATTAAAAGAGGGATAAAAAAACTCTTTGGTCCCTTTGTCTCAATTAAGAAACTTTTTCCCTTGGAGAGCCTGAACCAGAAATGCGAATTGTCAATCAGCTATGAATATCAAATACGCTTTTTGCTAGATAACAATGGGCTTATATAATTTATGGTTGCGTCGTCCGTTAATTGAGTCTAATTAAAAATACAAGAATTCATAATTATTAAGTGTGAGAA
>JADDOH010008585.1:0-19830 GCA_016648135.1 Agrypnia vestita | reverse complement strand
AACTTAATTGTGATGTACTCAATTGCTGCCTTCCTGTGAGCATATTATTATTCCCACTCAGCACATTACTGTACAGTAAAACTTTGTTAATTCTAAATTTAAGGGTTCAAAAAAAAATTTAATTCAAAATTCAGGGTGCAAAATAAAAATCGCAATGCAATGATTGCGAAAGTCACCAAAAAAAGTAAAACTCATGAAGAAAGCCATTAATTTGTTGAAAAATGTCTTTTTTTTTTGCATATTTCAAGGGATAATTTCAAAAATGAAATATTTATCACGATTATACAAAAATCGCGTATTACTAAAGTACCCCCGATATTGACATATTTGTTGTTCGCACTTGCGAAAAGAATTGAAATATTTTTTCAATTTTGTCAAATTTAAAAAAAAAAGAATTATGTGAACCAAAATCTATTGATTTATGTTGCCAGGGTCTAAAAATTAATTTGTATTACTAATTACCGGGGTACTTGAATTATTGCGGTAAATCTACTATGAAATTAATATTTTCAATTTTTAAAATATTTTTTCTTCGTAATTTCTAATTATCAGAGTTCGAATTAACGTACACTTATAATATATTTAATACAAAACTAAAAAATTCTTCACAAATTGTTTGATTACATAAATACAATGATATAGATTACATAAATACAATAGATATACAAAAAAGAAAATATGTATATGCAGTATGTGTCGCTCCAGTTCAATAGTTACGACTACGCTACGATGAGAACAGATTGTTGTTATCTAGTTACTGAATCAAGTAATATTTTGAGCCATTTTTCATTATTATAGCTTGAAAGGATTCGGTGATACGTGCCATTATGTCAAAAGTGGTCCAAAATAGGTTAGGTTAGGTTAGGTTAGTAGGTCCCCTGCATTACTCAGATAAAAAATAAGATGTATACCTAATTAAATTGCTCGAAATGATAATACCTACTGTTACATTTTTACTTCATCGCTATTTTTGCAAAAATCCATTCCCCAGAATTTTTTTTATTTATTTCTCAGAGATTACTTAAAGTCTCATTTCATCGCTTGAAATCAAACATAATCATTTCGTTGTCTGTCCGTCCGTCCGTCTGTCTGACCTCGTAATTTCGTGTAATGTCCGTATTTTCATTCGAATTCACGGCTAAAAAACGAAATTGAACGGACGGCGATGGGGCTTGAACCCCAGATAAAAATGACACAGAAACAACAAACAGCACAGGTATGGCATGCGCACTATTCGTGCCTCGATTCTAGGTTTGCCTTGACGTGAGACGTGAAAATGGGATATGAAAAAAGTAGTATCTCAAAAAGTTCCTACATATAGCGGTTCATAAGTTGAGATACCCCTGTAGTGGTTGTTCATGTTCATTGACTTGTTCATTTGAACAAATTTATGCAAATGTTCAATTTGGCACAATTAATTGCCTAAGATGACTTGTGTATTTTCTCTAGTAAAAAATATCTTCTAAATACAGTACGGCTCGGTTAAAAAACTCAAAATTGCAGAAATTTAACATGGTTCATATTTTCCGTATGCACACAATATTATGTATCTTTCTTACTATACTTTCCTAATTCATTCTTTCCACATGACCAAATCGCCTAAGCCGACTTTTCTTAATTTTTAACAGTAGCAAAGATTAGCATAAAACTGGTTTTAAAAATATGTAAACAAGAACAAACTGCTATTTTGTTAGAAAATAGAGTGGAATTTCAAGGCAGATAAATAACTTGACCTGATAATACAAAGTCACGTAAATATGATGTAATGATTTTTTTGGTTGTGACGGTATAAGATAATTGTATATCTCAGTAGGAGCATAAAATTATACAACAATCACGTCGCTCTTTTATCAAGGAGCATAATAACAACTGTGACCCGGCCGGCCTCGTAAACGTCACCCCCAGGCGAGAAAAATAATTATAGCCATCAATTACATAATAAAATTATCTATAACATTTTTGTGCAATTCTAAAACACAATTTTTTTTTAATCATATTCTTAAACTCTATGCATATTCTCTTGGGTTTGTCCAAAAATCCGTCTGTATATAATAAAAACAAAAAAGATCTGCTGTCAATTTGGCAATCCTAGATTTTAAAAAGAGCAAAATACTATCTAATTATGATACTTTTAAACAAAATCAGACTTTATCGGGTTGTGATACAGCTAAGGTATAAATAGAATTTTGTTATCTTTTAACGATGCCTATTTTTTTCTTAAGTATAATTTTTGGGTGCAATGTTCTGACTAAAAACTATTCGCGGAATTGTTTACAAATAAATATTGTGTCATTTGATTATCATTTTTTTTACAAATTCGTTGAGTCTGATTGACGTCTGATTGAAGGAATGGCATAGCTTACATACTTACCACTTACCATCACGCCACTTCCCCGCGGGGTAGGCAGAGAGGATAGAATACACTCGTCTATACTGACACACAACTCTCGCCTCATCTACACACATACATTTTCGCAAACAAGCTCGACAATTGTTGAGGTTTCTGACGGGACCATCCTCCAGTATTTGGTTTATCTTACATATCTTTTTCACCATTCATTCTTCATTCATTTGCTCAACATGCCCAAACCACCTTGACAACCTTTTTTAATTCTATTAACTATGCTTAGATCACCTATACATTATTTTTTAATTTGTTCATTCTTAATTCTATCATAAATGCATTTGTCGGACATAGGTCTAAGTGATCTCATCTCCACTGCATTTAGTTTCTTCACTTACGTATATCAGTGTTGGTTCTGGAATTCCATTGTGCATGGCTAGTGTTGCCTCAGTAGGCATATGTATTTCTATTACATTCAAAGAATCATTTACCAAATTCCCTGCAGTGACTTTCCTCACAGTATCTTTCTCAGCCTTCCCTCTTCTGTCAAACATACTTCCCAATACACAAACTCATCTACTTGTTTGTATGTGTGAAAGGAGGAATATTAATTGTAATAGGCTTGTTGCAATCGAAGCTTATATAATATGTTGGGTATAAAAGCAAAGGTGACAATATACAAAAAAAAAATTAATGCAGTCATCGAGGGTTACCGATTTATAATGTAGTGAATTCGAGATTTTATAGGAAACATGGAAAACATGATTTTGGAAAGGATTTGATACATAAAATGTAGAATTCGGTACATTTCTAAGTATTTGTCCTCGGTGACTGTATGCAAAACATTTTTTTGAATATTGCTGCCTTTGTTTTTGTACCGCATATATATGTTTAACATAATTATATTGTTAATTACATATAGCAAAACCCTGAGTCAAATGCATCCTATGAACCTTTACTTAATTACTCAAGTGCAACTTCATAAAAAACTGGTGTGTATGTATATTACCAACATATAGTACAGTAGCCGGCAAACATCTTGAAATTTTACGGCGTAGTGGGGGGAAGTTTGCACATGTACCATTCCATCAAAGAGATCCAAATTTTGTCTTCTGCGCATTCCCCCACTACGCCAAAAAATTTCAAGAAGTTTGCCGGCAACTGTACAGAACTTTATAATGAAATAAAACATAAAAATTGTGGTAATGCCCGTGGTATTGGAAAGATAATTTTATGCCATTAGTGTTTAAATATAGTGTTTTTTTAGAGGTTTGTTTTTCAAATTGGCAACACCTTTTCTGGTGACAGCCAATTTGACAGCTGATTTGTGCTCAGTTTGGTTTGCCATTTCACCGTGAATAGACTTAGACCAGAACAACATTTGCAAATTTATTTAAAAAAATCATGGTATTATATTAATCATATTGTACTAATGGCATGGCATAAATTATTTTTCCAATAAAGTCAATACTATGGCCACGATTTTTACGTGTTTTATTTCATTTAAAAGTTCTATGCTTAAAAAAAAACATCTATTCAAATAAGTAAGAAGGACAGTATGAAAGAAAAAAAGTAAGAAAGACAGACAGACACAAGAAGACAGACAATAAGTAAGAAGAACAAAGAAGTAAGAAGAATGACAAAAATGTGTCAATCGGGACAATAAGCAAGTACTTACCCGTTTCTTCCAGAGCTGATGGTAGACACTGGTGAAGTTGGCAGCAAAGTGTTCCTTGCTGAGTGACTTTCCGTCCAGTCGTATTCTCTCGGTAACAGAGATCAGATGTGGTGAGGTATATAGGCCTGTTCTGTAGCCATGCTTGCGAAGGATTGACTCGCACATGGCACTAGTACTACCCTGAAAACAGAAAATATTTTATCTTAATCATATTTAAATCACATTCTGTAAATCTGGCTGGCATCTGCAAATAAATCAGTAAATATACCGACCATGAGTAACTACTCTTGTACTTATCTTACTTGCTACATGCATTGTGACGCATACAATTAACACTGAAAGATTCCTTGGGTACTCAGACCTCTTTTTCATATAGCTGATTGGTGACCATCAACTCCACCAAAAAGGTTTTATTCGGAATCACGGGATTAGTCGTCAGCCAAGATTCTCCCCTGAGGTCTTTAAAGAATAAACAAATTCGTAGTAAAATTGTACCTTTCCTTTGGTCCCTGCGACATGAATGACGGACAGCTTGTGCATTTCTTCCGGAGTAATACCGATTCGACCTAGATACTTCCATGTTTGTTTGATGTTCACACATTCCTGTGAAAAGTATTGCATTGTATAAATATTTGTTTAATAGAAATAAAATTAAAAAATAATAAGACATCATTTGATTACACTAGACATTATTATAAAAATGTTATGATTTAAAAAATAATTGTTATTATTAATATATGCATAATTAGCAGGCGTGTGCAGTGCATTGGAAAATGAGTTTTACGTGGACATACATTTTGAAAAAAAGCAAGATTAAATAAGTACATATTTATTTGACAGAAAATTCTCATTTATTTAAATCTGAATAATATGATAATAATTGTGACAGAAATATTACGAGATACATAAATACACCACTGATAATGAGTGAATTGAAATACAGTAAAACTTTGATTTTACGTTCCTCGTTTTCACGTTTTCCCGCTATTTACACCGAAAATCCGAAGTCCCATTTCATCTCCACACATTCCCATACAAATATTTCACGCATTTTACGCGGATGAATTTTTTCATTTCTCCGGTTTTACACCGAATCATTTAGAAAATTCAATATGTCAACTTCACATTCAGTGAAATTTACGAACGAAATTATGAATTTTACTTTTTTTTTCCAAAAACTCAATACGCCAACATTAGATGAATTTTCAACGCGGCACCTACGGTGTTTAGGTTCCGGCTCGAGCGCGTACAAATTACGTTAGAAATGAAGCAACGTAAAAAAGGACACACTAATTACTGTATGTAAATATTTTTAACGCTTGAATAATGCTCTTTTTTACTAATTGCACTCATTTTACTCATTTCACTCGAAAATCGTAACGGCGTGGCGGCGGTTTTCACTCGCGCGTTCGTTTTGGCGCGATATAAATGACAGCCGCCGCGATGTATTAACTTATGAATCGTTTTTAAAGTATTTCGTTAGTTTGTATTGTTAAATTCGCATTTCATTTTGTTTTACGCACATTTTTGAATTTTTTTTCTTAAATCATTATAAAATGCATCATGATTTAAAAATGACATTTAGCGGCCGAGTTTAGAGCATCCGCCAATATTTTAACAGAATACGAAATTGAAGATATGGACGCTATAAAAAAATAATCGGCCTCTAAAATTTAGCGATTCACCTAGAGAATAAAGGCCCAAATGTTGACCTGAATGAACCAAGTAGAGGATTGGGGGCAAACTGATGTACATGTACTAATATAAAATGGGTTGTTTTTTTTAGCAATAGCAACAGAAAAACATAATGTACGTTTTTGAAACATATATAATATAAAGTTATTTTAAGTATTAATTGTTTTTACTTTCATCGAAAGCTCATTTTTGAATACAATTTTCATATCCTCACTTTTACATTTTCCTCAGTTCTACACCGTTTTTATTTGTTCCCCGGAGAAGTGTAAAAACGAAGTTTTACTGTACGTATATAATGAAATGAAATAAGCAATATTGCTATTTCTTTATCTTGGCAGTTATTGTATAATGCCGTCAATTTTAAAGTTTTAAGTTTGACAGGTTTGAAATTAATGAATTGAATCAATTAGAATGCAAGAAGAAATCAAGAAGAATAGAATTGCTTATTCATAATTGTGAATAACTTAACTTTTGTTTACATTTTAGAGCTTTCTCATTGATTGAATACAATGCGAATTTTACTTGTTTATGGAACTACATACTTTTTTGTGAAGACATTTTTTTTGTTCATATGAGAATGTTGATTTTTTAAATTATAAAACTAAAAAATGAAAGCTTTATTCTACATATTAGTGAGCTGCACATTTTCAAAATAAATAAGACAATATATGGATTAAAATGAAATTAAATTATTAAAACCATTAAAATCTATTTTAGTTCCTAGCGATGGGTAATTGAATCATCCAGCTAGATTTAAATTCTAAATACAAATGACCAAAAATGCTCAGCAAATCGCACAGCCCAACCCAATAGCCATGCTATTAATTGATCAACTCGCAATACAAGTTTTATATCATTATAAAGGAGCAGGGAGTCCATAGACATGGTACTCGAATTATAATAAATAAAGTCAAGGATGATTGTAACAAATACGTAATATTTTCTAAACTAAAATAATTTTAAATGAGTGAGAAAACCAAGCATTATATTAATACCTTTCTTTCAATTTAATACAGCGGTCTCCCGAAAATAAGACCTACCCAGAGAATAAGCCCTAGTAGTTTTTTTTCTCCTTTTTTTTAGGGTTATTGTAATATAAGACCTACTGGAAAATAAGCCGTACCATATTTTCCCTAAGATAGTTCATCACACATTTCAGAGATGGTGGTAGCTGTAATTTGGATTGCGTCATACATATGTCATTATTTTTTATTACTGCTCCTAACTGCTCCTCATAAATCTTCAATTAAACACTATTAATTTTAAGTCGACAATTAAGTAATTGGATTTAAAGGGAAAATTTGTATTTGCACTGTATTTGAATATTAAAACTGTATTTGTTTAAAATTAGATTTTGTAAATGATTAAATGTAGATAATTTAGAACTTGAATAAACCTCTGAAATTAAGTCCTGCTACATATTTTAGAGTAAAAATTAAAATAAGAGTAGTAGTTTCTGTTTTTGAAGTTTTGGAAGTTAGTTAGTAAGTTTTGGTATTTAATTGATATTTTTAATAAATCATCCAATAATATCTTGAAAGCGTACGAAATATACAATGTTTATCTCAAATTTAAAATTGGATATTCCCTTGATAAGTTTATGCCCTTGTAAAAGTAACGAGTAATAAAGTTAGCATGGGAAAACATACTATTGTTTAAGAAGACTGTCTCAAAGTACATGTAAAGTTTGAATATTTACTCAGACAAATATACAAAAGACACAAACAAATAACAATAGTACTAACCTCCCGTCTTCTAATTCTTTCCTTAATGTTGTGTATAACCGCCGCATTGGACTGCAGCGAATTTAATGTGCAAATCGCTTCCTAAAAAATGTTACAGACATATGACAATTTGATAATTTATGTAATTCCAAATCCTTTTTAGAAAATCCTTCATGAAAATGTGAAATTTAATCTTTTGAAACAGTTTTGCGAACAGTTGAAAACTTTTACTTTGTTTTATTTCACACGTTTCATATTATTACACAATAGCGTATTCCAACATTCTTACATTATTTTCTCGGACAATTGAACGCACATGAACGTTAATTTTAGCTCGACTAACATGATAAGAGAATAATAAAAATATTTTATTTACTTTGAAATTACAACACGCTGATAACATAGTATTTTTTTTCCTTGTAAGAATATTGTTTAATAAGTCCTCATTATATTTTGTAAAGAATATTGATTAATAGTCTTAGCGAGCCTCCCGAGCGGCACAGCTACCCTGATAAAATGTGATAAATAACTAAACATATACACAAAGATAAAATGATAGGATCTGCCAACCATAATTTAAGATGTTGTCAAAAATGTAAACAAATACAGCACATCGACTACGATGTTCTATCAGAGTACCTAATTAAGACTGATAATACTGTTAGCTTAACTAAATAGACAAATGTATGTACTTAAGATATAATTATTTTGGAATCCTGGAGATTTTAAAGCCCCAGATGATTAGGACCAGTTTCAAACATATGGCGATCCAAATTCAGTGACACTGTTCTCATAACGGCAATTTCAGTTGATATTTCTAAAAAACAAATCGAAAAACGCAGAAAAATACGACAAATTAGGTAATAAAGTGCGCACCATGATTAAAATAAATAAATAACAGTTACTCGCCTTATAATCGAACTGCTTTTCCATATTGGGAAGTGTGTTTATCTCCCTCCCTAATGTTCTGATAGAATGCCTGAGGAATGTGATCTTGAATTTATTGAAGCAATTCATTAATGAAAATCACACAATCACTGATGAAAATAGCAAGTTCATTGCGGTTTGTATTACAGCTTGTATGCTCACTTAATACGAAGAAGCACTGTTAATAAGTGTGCACTTGCGTTATCGAATATTGTGCGCTTGCAGACATGTCATGTAACAAAGTGCCGCAGGGATCACACATATTTATCAAAAGTATTATTATAGCTTAGTTTTTTCAACTTTTTTCAACGATACCCGCAAATTACAAATCGTAACCGGTGGATTACCTCACTGGCCGGACTCGCCAATTAGTTCCTTTAATCTTTTTTTAATGCTCCGGCAGGAGGGTTGTTAATTGAGGGACAAAACTTATACATAATAAAACCAAGAAAAATCGTAAATTATTAACTCTATGATACACTTTTTATTTACGAATTTTATAACTGCGCCACACAGTTGGTCAAAATATAACCTGACAGTTTAACCTAATTGTCCCCGATTCTCCCGCGGTTATCCCTCGACCCTCATCCATAGATAATATAGATATAGTCCGTCTAACTTATCTGAAGAATGGCCAAATTTGGAACTAACGACGCCATATTGGATTATCTACAGCTGACAGACCTTTGACAGACTTTGTTTACAGAGGGGTTCACGACTGTTTCGATAGTTTTTTAAGAAAATTTTAGACTGTCACCATGCCAAAAACCATTAAAAGCGGTGTTTGGGAAATAATCTTGAAAATGCACACGTTTTTTGAATAGGAACAACGTCTAAAAGCCCCAATTATACCGTTTGATTTTGTTCATAGATGTATTGCCGCCGCTTCAGGTTAGTGCTGCCATGCAGTTATGATGATTTTCCCATACTTAGTTTATTATTTTACTATTATACAATTTCTTCAGGTATTTCTGAATCGGCAATTTACAAAATAGTTAAAGAAGGTAAAGCGGCCGTGGAAATGGGCATTAAAATATCTACACCCGGAAAAAAAAGAACAAGGATAAGTGGAAAAATTGATTTAGAAGCCGTAAGATGAGAAAAGTTTTAGAATATATTTTATTCGATAATTTTTTACATAAAATTTTTATTATTTATACTTTTTATTACATAATTCATTAACGAGTTCATTTGTATAAACATCTTTTTTCAAAAATAAACTTTTTTATTTATGCAAATTAAAGACTGGTTGCATCAACTTACTTTATAGCAATAGTTCATTTAAAGCATAGATTTTTACGAGAGCGAGTTGTTTGATCGGTGGAAAATGCAAAATATCTATGCTTTGAACGAAAGATTACTATAAACCAAGTTGATACAACGGCCCTAAACCGATTGATATCCTTAGGTGTTACTGAGTTATACATGGTGGTCATGATCATTAGGTATGAGACACCGAATAAAACCGGTGCCACATTGCGCGGATCTTCTGCCGCGTCTCTTCTGTCGTGGAACATCGCTACATTTCTTTCCATACAATATGGGCTTATTAAACACACTACGCGGATGATCAGTCGATCTATTTGCTTTGCCGATTTGACGCAACGGTAAAGATGCGGCGGAAGATCTGCGTAATGTGGCGCCGGCCTAAAAGAATTATTATTGTTTGTTTTTTTTCCTGAAAATTGTATTTTTCTTTGATTTTGAAAAAACGCCATTTTTGTGACGTTGTGTATTTTACGAATGTATATTTTGATAAATTTATTTGTACGTTAGTTTACATTTTTTGTTTTTTATCGTGTCGTATACTGCTTAATAACTTGTTTAAGAAAAAACGAATTTGCAAAAAATTCCCTACAAATGAGATAATTTTTAGACTACGGGTAGTACCACAACGATTGGGACGCCCTCCTTTATTCTCCAGATAAGTTGGACGGACTATATAGTCTTGTCCTTGTTCTTTTTTTTCCGGGTTTAGATATTTTAATGCCCATTTCCACGGCCACTTTTACCTTCTTTAACTATTTTGTAAATTGCCGATTCAGAAATACCTGAAGATATTGTATAATAGTAAAATAAAAAAACTAAGTATGGGAAAATCATTATAACTGCATGGCAGCACTAACCTGAAGTGGCGGCAATAAGTCTATGAACAAAATCAAACGGTATAATTGGGGCTTTTAGACGTTGTTCCTCTTCAAAAAACGTGTGCATTTTCAATATTATTTCCCGAACACCGCTTTTAATGGTTTTTGGCATGGTGACAATCTAAAATTTTCTTAAAAAACTGTCGAAATTGTCGTGAACCCCTCTGTAAACAAAGTCTGTCAAAGGTCTGTCAACTGTAGATAATCCAATATGGCGTCGTTAGTTCCAAATTTGGCCATTCTTCAGATAAGTTAGATGGACTATATACAGATATTACCATAGAAAAGGGAATATAGATATTACAGATAAGAGGAAATAAATCGCCTAGTTTTTCTCATATCTTATATGTGCTCATATGCACATTATATCCACCAATATGCACTCATAATGTTTTTTTAAATTTTGACATTAATTTAAGAATTGCCATTAAGTCCAAAAAACATTAAAAAATATGGTAGGAATATAAATAAAAAATATTGTAATTTTGGATGACTTCAGATTAATAACTAACTAACTAACTAACCATCACGTCGTTTCCCCGCAGGGGTAGGCAGAGAGGATCGAATGCCACACTCTTCTATCCTGGCACACCACTTTTGCTTCGGCCACATTCATACATCTTCTCATACACGTTCTACGGTTGTTGCGGCTTTTAACAGAGCCATCTTCAAATACTTGTAGTACCTGATCGTGCCTGGTCTTTCGCGGATGCCCTCTATTCCTATTGCCTTCAACACTCGCCTCATATATTTTCTTAACCATCATTTCCTCGTTCATACGTTCCACATGACCAAACCATCGCAGCCACTCCTTGTCTTTATTCTATCTACCAAACTACGCAGGCCAGCATTGCATTCACTTCTAATTTGTTCATTCCTCACTCTATCGACCAAAGATTTTCCACACAAGCGTCTTAGTGACCGCATTTCAACCGCATTCAGTCTACTTTCATTCCTCTTTTGCCAATTCCAGGCTTCACTTCCATACATAAGGGTTGGCACTAGAACGCCATTATGTACCGCTAGTCTTGCTTCTTTTGACAGATTCTTATTGGCCATAATTGCATTTAGTGCACCATTAACTTTGTTTCCCGTAGTTACTCTCCTTTCGATATCATTCTCAGCCTTGCCGTCTCTACTAAACATACTTCCCAAATACACAAACTCGTTCACTTGTTCTATTCGTTGTTTATAATTACATCACACTTAGTCACTCTTTCGTCTCTCTCGAATACCATCACTTTCGATTTGCTGACATTCATCAGAAGTTCACTCTGCATGCATACATCGGACATCCTAGATACCAGGCATTACAGATCAGCTTCACTGTTAGCCACTAATACTGCATCGTCTGCGTATAGCAGACAGGATATGGTGAGTCCGTCCATTTTCGCTCCAACTTCTAGTTCCTTTAATTCTTTCATACAGTTATCCATATACAGGTTATATATTTATATATTTATTATTATTTTATTCTTTCATACAATTATCCATATACAGGTTATATATTTATATATTTATTACAGGTCCATATACATATACAGGTTGAAAAGTCATGGCGACATTACGCATCCCTGTTTGACACCTTTTGTAATATCAAACCATGATATGAATGTTCCATTAATTCTCACGCAAGCACTACTTCCTTCGTACAAGGATGCAATTGCCTGTATGAGTTTACTCTTCACCCCATATTCAGACAAAACCTTCCATAACTTTCGTCTTATCACTCTGTCATACGCTTTTTGGAGATCCACAAAGGCAGAAAAAAGTTTTTGGTTCTTTGCCAAAAACTTTTCCGTCATCTGGCGCAGTGAGAAAATCGGTCCATGCATCCTCTTCCACTCATGAAGGCTCCTTGTACATCCCACACTTTTTCTTTCGTTGTCAACCTCACTCTTTCTATCAAAATTCTCGCATACAGTTTGCCAACAGAGCTCAATAGGCTAATGGCCCGATAGTTCGCGCAGTCCATTCGCGACCCTTTTCCTTTGTATAGAGGCATGATAACAGCTCTTCTCCAATCCTTAGGAGTGTAGCTGCCCTCTAAACATTGGTTGAAGAGTCTATGAAGCCATGTGAGTATTACTGGACCATCACCACCACCCTTCAGATTAATACATGCCGAAATCTCTTTTTTTTCTTCTTCTTTAAATCGGAATATAAAGTTGAACATTGGTAAGTGTCTTTAGTTGAAAAAGTAGTAAAATTCCAGTTGATTCGAAAATAAAGTCCAATTTACGGCCCCATACGAAATACTCTTGGCTGGAGAATGAAGGAGGTTGAAGAATCTGGAACATCGGGAATGGTATATGGCCCCAAATATCTTGAGGATTAATCTCGTATATCTCTCTATTCTGTGACCTCTACAGTTGCCGGCAAACTTCTTGAAATTTTTTGGCGTAGTGGGGGAATGCGCAGAAGACAAAATTTGGGTCTCTTTGGTGGAATGGTACATGCGCAAACTTCCCCGAATCGAATCCAAGGTAATAGGGATGGGTAAAAAATATCGATATATAAATATATCGTTATTTTTTTTGGAAAATTATCGATATTTATCGGCGATATTTTTTGCGGCGATATATCAAATATATTGAAAAGTATCGATATATGTTTCTTCGATATATCGATATTTTTTTCGATATTTTGATATTTTTTCTTCGATACATAGATATATTTTTACCGGTGACCGTTTTTTTTGTCGCCAAAAGCGTTTTTTCCTTAATTTTGTTACATTTTTGAAAAAATATATCGAAAAGTATCGATGCATTTCTCCCGGTAACCTTTTTTTTTGTTTTTGGTCATCTTTTGTTACATTTTTGAAAAAATAACATCGAAAATTATCGATATATCGATATATTTTTCTCGATATATATCGATTATTTTCGATGTTATTTTTTCAAATATCGATTCGATATATATCAATATTTTTTTTCATTTACCCATCCCTGCAAGGGAAGAAGGGAAGAGCCAAGACAAAAATGGTCGGGTAATATCTAGACAAATCTACAAGATTTGGGGAGTACCCAGTACACTGAATAACGAAGACGATGTCAAGAAATGGATGGCGCTCCATGAAGCGGCTTAAGAAGAAGAAGAAGAAAGTTGTTGGAAAGTAATGGACAGCCATAATCTTGAAGCAAAAAATATAACCTCGTATAAATGTGTTTAAAATAGTATAAAAATGTGTTTGAAAGAGCGATTATGAAAAGTACAAGTAAGGAAATTAAATATGGAACAAAGAAACTCAGATGTTAGGTGGCGCAAGTCTGCCTAATGTAACGGCATAAGCCCGAATGGGGTAACATTGGTAGAATCCGGAATTACACCCAAACCGAAAACTGTAAAAAAATTGACTAATCTTTCAACACCTCAATAAAAAAATATCAACTCTGTACATTCCTGAGGAAGACGTCAGGAATGATGAAAGCCTAATGCTCTACAAAGGACGATTAAGGTGTGTCCAATACATGCCTCTAAAAAGAGCTCGATTTTAGATAAAGTTACATATGCTTTGCGAGTCCAAATCAGGTTATTTATTTTCTTGCCTCATATATATACCGGGAAAAGGACACTCATTTCCAAAACATAGAAAACTTTTTTTAATGAAATTTGAAATTAATTAAATATAAATAAATATTATTATTATAAAGTTCTGCAGGTTACTTTAATTTATTTTAAATTTCATTAAATATACACACGAAGCTCTAGAAACAAAACACAAAAACCATAAATAAATGAGTAGCTTGTCGGTCTTGTGGTTATGGCCTGGTTGTTTCAAGTTCGATCAAAGTAAGCGGTCGATAAAAGCATAGATTTTTACGAAAACGGATCGTCTGATTGGTGGAGAACGTAAAAATCTATGCTTTAAGAGAACGCTTACTTTAATCCAACTTGAAACAACCGGCCCTATGACTCTCGCCTCGTGATCCAAAGATCACGGGTTTGAATCTCACTCCAGACCAGCAAGTTAGTCCTATTTTCATAGCACAAGCTTTTAGCTTAATTTGAAAATAGTAAGAATATTGATGCGACACGTACTCCGTGTTCGCATCTCTATTTTAAAAAAATATAGAGATCATATGGTATACTTCGAATAAACCGAAAAGGCTCACTCCCAGAACTGAAAACCAAAAAATTGAATAAAGGAGAAATGGTAACTTTTCGAAAGGAAAGACTGTGGTTGAAACTATCTATGGTGGAAACAAATTCGTCCAAGGTTGGCCTGGGTTGGCCCTGTACACATTGGGCCAACCTGGGCAGAGCGCCAACGTTAGCCAACGTTGCCGAACGGCCAATGGCGATCACACAATTAACGCCTGACTCATTGCCACAGAATAACTGCCTGGCAAAGCACTTGAGATGGACGTAATCGCTGCCGCGGCAATTTATTATAACTAGAGAAATATTTAGAATTTCTACGTAATTATTTCATTTTTTTACGTAAAAATTTTTACGTTATTTTTTTCTTTTCCTTTATTTAATTTTTATTCTTTATAGTATTTTTTTTTTATATAAATAAATAAATACTTTGATCTACCGGAGTAGGGGGGTGGGGTCTGTGGTGATATAAAATCACTGCGTGATAAACCGGCCGGGAGATCTCAGATCAACGCACGCCGGCGGCTCCGCCCTCCCCTAGGTACAATCAAAATGTCAGGTGACTGAGGGCCGGTTGTTTCAAGTTGGATCAAAGTAAGCGGTCGATCAAAGCATAGATTTTTACGAAAACGGATCGTCTGATTGGTGGAGAACGTAAAAATCTATGCTTTAAAAGAACGCTTATAGTCCGTCTAACTTATCTGAAGAATGGCCAAATTTGGAACTAACGACGCCATATTGGATTATCTACAGCTGACAGACCTTTGACAGACTTTGTTTACAGAGGGGTTCACGACAATTTCGACAGTTTTTTAAGAAAATTTTAGATTGTCACCATGCCAAAAACCATTAAAAGCGGTGTTCGGGAAATAATCTTGAAAATGCACACGTTTTTTGAAGAGGAACAACGTCTAAAAGCCCCAATTATACCGTTTGATTTTGTTCAAAGATGTATTGCCCAGTATTGCCGCCGTTTCAGGTTAGTGCTGCCATGCAGTTATAATGATTTTCCCATACTTAGTTTTTTATTTTACTATTATACAATTTCTTCAGGTATTTCTGAATCGGCAATTTACAAAATAGTTAAAGAAGGTAAAGTGGCCGTGGAAATGGGCATTAAAATATCTAAACCCGGAAAAAAAAGAACAAGGATAAGTGGAAAAATTGAATTAGAAGCCGTAAGATGAGAAAAGTTTTAGAACATATTTTATTCGATAATTTTTTTACATAGAATTTTTATTATTTATACTTTTTATTACATAATTCATTAACGAGTTCATTTGTATAAACATCTTTCTTCAAAAATAAACTTTTTTATTTATGCACATTAAAGATTGGTTGCATCAACTTACTTTATAGCAATAGTTCATTTAAAGCATAGATTTTTACGAGAGCGATTTTTGATCGGTGGAAAATGCAAAATATCTATGCTTTGAACGAAAGATTACTATAAACCAAGTTGATACAACGGCCCTAAACCGATTTATATCCTTAGGTGTTACTGAATTAAACATGGTGGTCATGATCATGAGTGTCGTGGAATATCGCTACATTTCTTTCCTTACAATATGCGCTTATTAAACACACTACGCGGATGATCGGTCGATCTATTTGCTTTGGCGATTTGGCGCAACGGAAAAAACGCGGCGGAAGATCTGCTTAATGTGGCGCCGGCCTAAAATAATAATTATTGTTTGTTTTTTTTTCCTGAAAATTGTATTTTTCTTTGATTTTGAAAAAACGCCATTATGTGACGTTGTGTATTTTACGAATATATATTTTGATAAATTTATTTGTACGTTAGTTTACATTTTTTGTTTTTTATCGTGTCGTATACTGCTTAATAACTTGTTTAAGAAAAAACGAATTTGCAAAAAATTCCCTACAAATGAGATAATTTTTAGACTATGGGCAGTACCACAACGATTGGGACGCCCTCCTTTATTCTCCAGATAAGTTGGACGGACTATACTTTGATCGAACTTGAAACAACCGGGCATGACTGGGACACTGATATCTCGAGGCGGGTGAAGGGATATAAAAATAATAAAATCGAAACAATTTTACAAGTTTCTATATTGAGCAAAGTAGCAAATGATCTACATAAAACGAAACAAAGTGGTAATCAGTTTACAATTTAAATGAATCTTAATCTAGAGAGGGAAACAAAATAGTAAACAACAAAAAAAAACAAAGCACATACAGAGTCTGATCTTAAAGTTAAAACGGGTGATGACGAGAACCCTTTTGGTAGAACTAGGCGAGCGGGAGAAAAAATCTTTAAGCTAGGGTAAACCTGTTTGCGGAGAACGTGAAGGATGTCTTCTTCTTCTTCGTGCTGCTTCTTTCGGTCGGCGGCGGCTTCTACTGGTCCTCCTCTGTGGATGCAGGTTTCGTCTACGGCTTCTGGCGCCGTCGGGGTACTCGTGCGGTCGTCGGCGGAGCGTCGGTTCTCCGTCGCGGTGGTACACTGAGGCGTCGCGGCGGCACTGATACTTAGGCGTTGCGGCGGTGCGTCACAGCACTCGGTAGCGAATGGCGGTTGTTACCGTTCGAACTTTTGCTCCTCCAGGAGTTACTATAGTGATCGGCGATGCTGTTGTTACGGGCACCGCTAGAATCTCTAGCTTCTCCACACTCTCGACTTTTCAACTTCTCCACTACTCAACTGCCTTCTTGGCGGGTGGCTTCGCCTTATATTCTCTCCCCGGCGACCCAGGGTGTGGTCGCGGGGGCTCGAGGGGAAGCCTCCAGCTCCTCGTTGGTCTTTCGCCGATTGGCTCCTTCGAGGTCCGCCTCCGTCGTTCATTCGTCTCCCTCGGTCCCTCCCAGGTCCCGATTGACGCTATTGGTTACCGAACCCAATGTTGCCTCCGTTCCGCCCCCTATTGTTCTCCCAGTTTGCGGCTAATTTCGATGCTTTTCTGGTCTGTAGGCCTAAACACTTTGTTATTTCACGAACGCTTTGTTCACTGTTCATATCCCTATCCCGTAACCAAAAAAAACATTGCAAAATGAATTAAACTTAAGGAAAATATTACAGTACAAATTGGCAAAGGCGGAAAATTGAAAACACAAATTCGCATCAACACTTATTACCCAAAAAATAAAACTGCTTACATATACATACTTAATTAACTCGACACGCCAGATAGACATATTTTTATCGACCAGTTATTTCTACAATTATTGACTAATTACATGGGATTGAACGTAGGGTTTCATTAGATCACAGTAAAATTCTTTGAGTATACATTACAATATCAATCTTATTATTAAGGCGTCGGTTTGATTCTTACAGTAGGCCTCCCAATATTTAACGTTATTTATACATTACATCATTACAGGTCAATCCTTATCATTAACATTGATTATCCTCTTCGATACATCCACAAAATTATTATTACTTCTTTTTTATATGATAAACCGAACGGTATTTAAAATTTACCACTACGCATATTCTCTTCCTTTCTTTTTCTTTTTAATTTTTTTTTAAACAATGACAAAAAGTACTTGATACTTGGTTTTATTTTTAATTTTAGCTTAAATAAAACAAGCCATCATACTTCTTAGTTGGACCAAACATAATTGTCAATATGTGACATAAAGATACAAAACAAAGGGCTAAAATTATACAGACATCGTGGCATTTCTTAGTGAATCAATTAACATAAAAACTTATTTACATGGGATACATGCTTCAAGCGGGTCCCCTAATGTTAATGTTCTGTATACATCTTTGTAATTTCTTTTGGGATTACAAAGTACATGAATTTGCATCAACGCCACTTGCCCAAAAGGAATGCTTACATATACTAACATAATCAAATTCGATAAACATTTTTTTTTTATCGACCAGTCGTCTCTATCGTTACAGATTAATACTTAAAGTAGATCTCCCAAAATTTAATGTCATGTATACTTCACTTATAATAGTTCGGTGACTTTGTCTTCGTTACCGATGTATACCTATTACTAGAAATATAAAATTTAAAGCCAAATGTCCCTAGTGTATAAAAAAAAAGGATACATATAAATTATAATTGTCCAGGTAGTGAAAGAGAGCTGGGCGTGAATTAAAATTATACAAAATAGGCAATGCAAAAATTCACGTCCCAACATGTTTGTATCCTTTGGATACAATCTCATATGTACTTATAACCTAATGCATCGGTACTTACACTTATTCTAACATGTCATTTACTTATTTGCAATTAATTAAACTATTTTGTCTTAATCCCGTATGCACATTTTTTGTCATTCCTTCCCTATCAGATTTATGTCTTGAAAGGAATTCGTACGATTACAAAAACCATAAGCGGTTGCTTGATATTAAACAAGGTCTATTTGAGCGATGGAACAACTAATAAACATTATAAACAATAAACAAGAAAAATCACAATTGGTATTGATTCACAGAAACAGTATAATAGCCTACAAGATCTCGCTGTGTGGTAGGTATCTAAAATATCCTTGACATAACAGTAGTGATTGCTTTGATACGGAATAATTTGTACAAACCCAAAATAAATACGGTAAGATATTAATGTACAAATTATATTACCGCAATTTATAAAAGAAAAATGCAAAGTTACAAAATGGATAAATCATCTCACAGATTACATTTCTTCTCCTCATTTGCCGAACAATACTATTAAAAATCCAGCACACAATGAAACCCACTTGACTGTCATGTTATGTCGTAGGATTACACAACCAAAAGGTGAATTCTAAATAAGAATAGAATCTTACTTAGTTTTCATGCATTTCCTCGCACTATGTCAATTGTTCATTTATAATTACATAGTTTTACGAAATGATACGTATACCTTAATATAGGTTGACATATTTATCACGGAAATAGACTATTTTCTTACAACTTAGGAACTTGTATAAGAACAGTTTTTCAATACAATAAAGTCTTTATTACAATTACTTATCAAAATCATGACGCCTCCACATGGATACACAAAAAAATCTAGAGAACTTTGCAAACAATAATTACTTTGAAATCCTAAAGGGTTAAATTTATTATTTGTTAGAAAATTATATCGTACTCAATTAATTATAGAATACAAACTGAATGCGAAAATAATATATAAAACGAGTAACATCCACCTGCAGAGGTGACATGGACTATTCAAATTATTATCACCTTACTTAATTAAACATATCGGTGGCTAGCATTAAATGGATACACATTACACCTGTGAT